>CALYLW010002171.1:0-64188 GCA_944989445.1 Ampullaceana balthica | reverse complement strand
CTTGTTAGAATATTAAATATATTTACGCAATATTGGTAAAGATGCGCTCTCGAAACTCATGCTTTATAAGAGCAAAGATGTGTAATGCATTTAAATTTATTATTATTATTATTATTTATTTATAGCTTAACTCCACAGTCTAAGCGTTGGCATTGTTAAATATTATTTACTTGTTTTTTGTTGTTGTTTTGTTGTTGTTGTTTTTTTTAACGCAATTTCCCTTGGGAAAAATTGCGTTTATGTATTTGAAATGTCTGTGCTGTCTGTTCCAGCTTGAACATGCAACTCCTCCTGAACTAAACCAGATAGAGGGCTCGGGTCTTTTGCAAATATGTTAAGGAGGTCCCAAGGATGTGCACGAGCTAAAAGAAATACCGTAAAGGTTTACTGGATTTCCTTCAAAATAAACAATTTAAAAAAACTTTAAAATATCAGTACATGTATTTTGTCAATTTCTCGCCAACCATAAAAATCTATCGGGTTAAAAGAAACGCCAAACGATAGCTTATGATATTTAGAACAATTTTGGAGAAGGAATTTTTGAAAAATCTCTTTTCTTTCGACTCCCGTAATTTTAGCAGCAATTTGTAGATAGCAATTGTCCTAATAAAAAATCGGAAATTCTGTGTTGGAAATTGCTTTTAAATACGCATTCGAGTTTTTATTACTCGTTTTTGTATTTGTCCCTTGGATGCTCATCTTGGCTTCTACTATAATAATTATTCGCGGATGGTCTCAAATAAAATCTCCCACTTGATCGTGATACCATATTAAAAAGTATTTTAACACCTTTGGATACGTTCGCCATAATTTTAGCAACCTGTTATATCCAGTTTTATTATGACGCATACATTACATGGCTGTCATACTTTTGATTAACAGTGGCTGGTTTGTTGTACAGGGCTATCCAATGTCTCCTGTGTTCCATGTAGTTCAAGACCGCCATCCAGTGTGTCTTCGAACCCACTCCCGAATTCCGTTTAAATGTGATATATATTTATTTTTAGATATATAACTTCAAATAATCTAAAATTTTGGAAGTAGGCTAAATTCATGCTTTAAAGTATATTTGGGAAAAAAATATTTTAATATATTTATTTATATTTTTTTAAAAACATGCTAAAAATAACTTTATTTGAATTTTAAAATTCTCTACCTAGTTTAAACGTTTTACCTATAACAAAGGTTAAAGTTTAGTTACGAATAATTGCTTAGTTTTAATGCAAATTTTTAGTTTAACCTTTAAAAATATTTCTGTCAATATTGAAAGGCATCTTAAAAACAAGGATCCGGAAATTAGCGTCCAGCCTCTTAATGAAGCACATACACTAATTTCTACTCGAGTTGCACATCACATGTTTCCCCATCAACAGTTTATTGTAACTAACCAGAAAACTTGAATAGGACAAAATGAAGTTTTCAGAACATTGTTACAGTAATGAGTTTTGTTCCGTAAATGAGAATATGACGTGTTGGAACATTGTAAGTCTAAACGCATGCTGTACCCCATTACACCAAACACCAACATGAATCAAAGACACAAACTATGCAACTTGTTGTGTTCCACTCCATAACAACTTGTACATACAACGCCGTCCACAAGTTTGAAGACAACAGATTCCATAGTAATCTAACGTGTCGTCAAGAGTCAGAAGGCATACAGATTACCAAAATACCACTGACGGTTATGGCGCCTTTCAAACGTTTATATAAAGATGCAAGCTCCGCTCTTTTGATGAATGGAGTTTAATGTTAACCAATTTATCCATTTTAAAAAACGCACCCCAAAAACCAACGCCTATTACAAGTTTAGTGGACGGAACCATACAATTCAAGGAAAATAAATGTATGAGAGAGTGGAGTCAAATTTTACATCGTGTGCAATGGTTGAGAGTGAAAATATTATCATATGGTCTGACCTAAGGGGGTAATTGAATTAGCACAGAAAAAAATTCTTAATATTGGAAAGAAAAAAACACATATAAGTTAATTTTAAAAAAACACACCTTTAGATAAGTGAAATACAATTTAAAAAAAAAGAAGTATTCACATTTTACAGCACTAGATCCATAGATCGATTGAGTTGGTTGCCATGTTACTTTTATACATTTACGGAATTTACAACAAATTAAATTTCCAATAAGTCAATAGAGTCATTACTTAGATTAAAAGATCAAGGCTAACTTAATGTGCATTAGTTCAGAATTCTATCATAATCTGGATTAGCTTGGTTGTGTAATACGACAATTTAAACAAATGTCCTTGTGAAAAGTTTGCGAATAATCTCCATTTTAATAAAAACAACCCGTAAAAAACCAAGTTTTTGACTATAAATCCTTTATGTATGAGACGTAACTAAAAGAATGTTCATTATAATACGCAGCGCAAGACCATCCAAAAATACAAAATTGTAGTTGTGTCGTAAAACATGTTTAATATAATGCGCACCGATCAGGAATATGTTTATAAAAGGTGTTGTCAGTAAAATACGCACCTTATTGCGCGACAGAAAGTTTGTTCAATATAATGCGCCCCCTTACACTCTATCTAAAAAAATAGCATGATACATAGGAATAAATAAAATAATCTAAAAAAATCAATAATTTAATTACGATACATGCGATCGATTTGAAATTTTGATACATTGTTTTTATTATCGGTACAAAACTGCCTGCAAAATTTCAGCTCGCTAGCTTACGAGCAAGTGGGTTAAAAATCGATCAAAAGTTTTGGCGACAAGCAAGGGAGGGCGGCCGCAAGGGCGGGCGGCCGCAGACACCACGAGTTAATATAAAGGATTTAAAAAATAGCTTATGACAAACACATGAATGAGTCTGGACCTGCTATTCAAATAAATAATGAAAATTTCCGAATTTACAACCATAAAAAAAATGATTAAATGCTAATGTGTTTTAAATATATTATTTTAATATTATTTACTTTTTATATTTCATACATGTATAGTTTTATATATATATATATATATATATATTTTTTAAATCTCTTAAGTCCGATACTAACTCCGTAAACAAAACTTACAGTCCTGTGAAAGATTATCAAATCTGGATTAAAATTTTCCAGCTTATTACGTCGTATAATACTTGAGTTATGTCTTCATGCGTGGTTCTTTGAAGGGCTTACCGGAAGAAAGACATCTTTGTTGCCCACAATAATACACCAGGCTTGTCGTTTTGTATTTAGAGCACTCGAATCAGGAATTATACTGGGGGAATAACGTCCCTAGACTTATTAAATTCTCCTTAACTATTGAAGTGAATATTTGCGGCTGTAAATTGTAAGCAACCAAGGAGATTAGAACGGAGTGAAGTTTTAATATTCATCTTGATCGTTCTTGAGCCATGGCGGAGAAGCAGTGTCGAAATTTGACAATCACCCGTGGAAATCCTGTCTCAAGTCGAAGAGTCTAATTTTCCATTTGATGGTTCCCTGTCCCCGGAAACGTATAGGGAAGTTTTTAAAAAAAAACATGGTTTCCTTGACAGTGTAAGTCTTCATGAAAATTATTTAAAATGTGCATCGCACTTCAGTTTTATTTTTTACACGCTTTTATTTAAGTCACATTGTTTGTATGTTGTATCCATCCATCCTTCCTTCAAATCTTGTAAAGTAAAATTAAACCACTTTTGATGGTCCTAGAGATCTCAAAATTTTACCACATATAGATCGGGGATGAAAATGCATTATATTAAAATTTCAGATCGATCGAATGTACCGTTATTAAATTAATGCACTTTTAGTTTTTAGTTTTTGTCTATATAAAATATTATCACTCGCATCAATGAACCACGCCTCAATTCGCCCTAGAGGGATACAATTAATCTCAATGTGTTGACGTCAGATGTGGGTGGTAAAGAGTTTTTATTATAACTTTAAAAAGGACTATCATCATCAAGTCTTGCTGGCCGAAATATTAGAGTAATCGATTGCCGACATGGTGGTACGAGGTTCAATTATCAGTTGGGGAATATGTTTTTTTTAATACATAAATTTGTAATTAATAATCTTTCTTTTTACCACTATCACATTTTAGTTATTGACAATTAAGTTTAACTAATTAAATTGAATTGATAAGGTCGAAAAATCAATTTTAAAAAATGTTGATACTAAAAAGTAGAAAATAAAATAATTTTAAATATTTTTTTAAAAAGGACACTCTTTTATTTACATATATAGAAAGTGCACTAAAAAGAAGAAAATAAAATTTTTCTATGAAAACAGGTGAAATCGGTGAACCTATCCACAGCACATAAAAGCGTGGGGCACTCATCACAACTCTCTATCATGTACAAGGCTGCGAAACATAAATACAAATTTGTATGAATATTAATAAACATTAAAAGTTTCACAACTTTGATCATATACATGCTAATATCATATTAATTAGAACTATTTATCTATATGCAAAAGAGTAGTTGCAATGGGAAATGATTTGTGATGGGCGCCCCACGCTTTTATGTGCTGTGGATAGGTTCACCGATTTCACCTGTTATCATAGAAAAAAATTATTTTCTTCTTTTAAGGGCACTTTCTAAATGTAAATAAAAGCGTGTCCTTTAAAAAAAAAGATTTTTTAAAATTATTTTATTTAAATCTACAGCAGCAAAAAGCTTGAATTTAATGCCGAACTGTTCAAAACATAACTGTTGTTGTATCCCTCCACTGCCTGAGGTCTGAATTACCATCTCGCTTGGGAACGCATGGGGCACGATGGTCAAGTGGCATGCACACTCGGCTGGCGTACCGATGGTCACGGGATCAAATCTTCGTGAATGCAGGGCATCGTTCCCGGGTCCAATGGTGTCCTTAAGTCCACCCAGCTCCGAATGGGTACCTGACACTAGTTAGGGAAACAAAGGCGGCTGGGAATAGTTTGGAACCATCATAGCCATAGCCGTGGCTTGTGAACGCTGCGTCACTTGCGAACAGACCGGAATGGTTTGTGGACACGATAATCCTGTGCCTCTATGCAGAAAGAGCGTCTGTATAGATAAGAAAAGACGAGTTACATGAGAAGTCTTAAAATAATTATCTCTTTAAATTAGGAAAATATATTTTTTTTAAAAAGTGATATATTTTTAAATCTTTCATTAAGTCATGTTTTCATTATGGAAATTTATCCAGTAACCAATGAAACAACCTACGTATTTATGTTTGAATATCATAAAATACAAAATACACAAACAAGTAGTGCAATGAAAACAATAAATTTGAACTTTATTTTTAAATTAACACGACAGTAGACGTTTCGGCTAATTCCTTCATCAGTACAATAACATAAAATACGCACTTGCATAAGTAATATTTAAATTCTTAAAACATATTATATTATAACATATTATATTATAACATATTATATTATAACATATTATATTATAACATATTATATTATAACATATTATATTATAACATATTATATTATAACATATTATATTATAACATATTATATTATAACATATTATATTATAACATATTATATTATAACATATTGTATTATAACATATTATATTATAACATATTATATTATAACATATTGTATTATAACATATTATATTATAACATATTGTATTATAACATATTGTATTATAACATATTATATTATAACATATTGTATTATAACATATTATATTATAACATATTATATTATAACATATTGTATTATAACATATTATATTATAACATATTATATTATAACATATTATATTATAACATATTATATTATAACATATTATATTATAACATAATATATTATAACATATTATATTATAACATATTATATTATAACATAATATATTATAACATATTATATTATAACATATTATATTATAACATATTATATTATAACATATTATATTATAACATATCATATTATAACATACCATATTACAACATATCATATTACAACATATTATATTATAACATATCATATTACAACATATCATATTATAACATATTATATTATAACATATTATATTATAACATATTATATTATAACATATTATATTATAACATATTATATTATAACATATTATATTATAACATATTATATTATAACATATTATATTATAACATATTATATTATAACATATTATATTATAACATATTATATTATAACATATTATATTATAACATATTATATTATAACATATTATATTATAACATATTATATTATAACATATTATATTATAACATATTATATTATATCATATTTATGTAAAATAAAAAGAAAGGAAAAACAAAAATAAACGGGGATACAGGATATAAGAAAGTGGAAGAAGCATCTAAAGTTTCAATGAAAACCACAACGGGAACAAGATTCTTCAGTTAGGTAAATTCATAATTTTATGTTATTGTACTTGTTTGTGTATTTTGTATTTTATTTAAAAGCTTTATCGCAGTCCCATTCTATATTGAATATCATACATTTCTTTCTATAAATTAGTCACTACAATAAGTACAACAAAGCACTCATCAACACAACATAGAATTCATCATAATAAAAATTGCAAGCTTTTACCCATGTTACTAATTGAAGCTATTTGACGAACACTAACACAATGCTATATAGCATGACAATAGACTGACAAGTCACGTTGTTTGGAGCACATTCTCAAGTTATGTGTTCCGAAAGAATTACAAAATAGGTTGGGGGGGGGGTAGGGTGGCGGGGGCAATATCCGCTGAATACATTTGAAGGAGTTTGACCTCTAAAATGTCACCGACCGTTTTTTGAGGCGATTATCTCTCAAACATAATTAAAATTTGAAACCTAACATGCCCCACTGTCTCAAGGGTGTAGTGTTACCCTGGGCTTAATGTCTTATACAACTCGTTTAACACCCCTCCCCCTTAAATCCGTAAGCGATCCGTTTTCTGAAGTTATTGACAAACGTCTTTTTGACCTACAAGATTGAACAATTCCTAAAAAAAACCCATTGTCTTACTTAAGACGGAAACCATGTAATACATTCTTGGGGGGGGGGAGTAGGAATGAGAGCGGTTGGGGAAGTTCTTCTTCTGAATAGGGGTAAATTCTGATATTCCATAGAGTTAAGCTCATGGAGACAATTAACTTACCCCACTTCGGGTTAAATTTACCATAGCTACGCCACTCTCATCCCCTTTGTGTCTAGAGGATTGGTAAACGCATATTTAGATCAAATTTCCGGTGATTCAAAAAAGATCTTTGCTGACCTAGCCAGCTGATCACCAGGGCTATTCTCGTTTGGTAGAAACCTAGTTCTATTCTCAAGGACGCTTTATATAAGAAGCACAACACAAACACAGAAAGATGTGGCTCTCCTTCGAATCAACTTTTATATAATTTTTCTCGCTGGATTCTAATTTCTACGAACTTGGAAAACACGATGTATCTAAACATTTGAGCTGTCACAGTTATGAGTTGTTGTTCCTGTTATGAGTTGTTGTTCCTGTTATGAGTTGTTGTTCCTGTTATGACTTGTTGTTTCTGTTATGAGTTGTTGTTCCTGTTATGAGTTGTTGTTTCTGTTATGAGTTGTTGTTTCTGTTATGAGTTGTTGTTTCTGTTATGAGTTGTTGTTCCTGTTATGAGTTGTTGTTTCTGTTATGAGTTGTTGTTCCTGTTATGAGTTGTTGTTTCTGTTATGAGTTGTTGTTTCTGTTATGAGTTGTTGTTTCTGTTATGAGTTGTTGTTCTGTTATGAGTTGTTGTTCCTGTTATGAGTTGTTTCTGTTATGAGTTGTTGTTCCTGTTATGAGTTGTTGTTTCTGTTATGAGTTGTTGTTCCTGTTATGAGTTGTTGTTTCTGTTATGAGTTGTTGTTCCTGTTATGAGTTGTTGTTTCTGTTATGAGTTGTTGTTCCTGTTATGAGTTGTTTCTGTTATGAGTTGTTGTTCCTGTTATGAGTTGTTTCTGTTATGAGTTGTTGTTCCTGTTATGAGTTGTTGTTTCTGTTATGAGTTGTTGTTCCTGTTATGAGTTGTTGTTTCTGTTATGAGTTGTTGTTCCTGTTATGAGTTGTTGTTCCTGTTATGAGTTGTTGTTCCTGTTATGAGTTGTTGTTTCTGTTATGAGTTGTTGTTCCTGTTATGAGTTGTTGTTTCTGTTATGAGTTGTTGTTCCTGTTATGAGTTGTTGTTTCTGTTATGAGTTGTTGTTCCTGTTATGAGTTGTGTTTCTGTTATGAGTTGTTGTTCCTGTTATGAGTTGTTGTTTCTGTTATGAGTTGTTGTTACTGTATGAGTTGTTGTTCCTGTTATGAGTTGTTGTTCCTGTTATGAGTTGTTGTTTCTGTTATGAGTTGTTGTTACTGTTATGAGTTGTTGTTCCTGTTATGAGTTGTTGTTCCTGTTGTGAGATGTATCTAAACATTTGAGGCCCGCCTTTTTTCCAACGTCTACATCGTTACCCCCTCCGCCTATGCGGTGCTACATTTTCCATCTTTGCACTGCAGCCACCCTAGACTCTACAGTACTACGACATCCGAATTATTTCTCTCCTTCCAGTTATGAAGTTCTATTCCCTCCCCCTCCCTGCACTGTTTTCCCCCTTATGAGGTGTGACCCTTTCTATTAAATGCTACCTCTTCCCTTACACTTCCAAAGTGTTAACTATAGCTGAGATGTAGCCACACGTTTGCGGAACGTCCACTAAGAGGTTTTTGAGTTATCAAAATGTTCCCTAATAATTTTGTTTAGGCCATAGAGCTCTCGGTTGCGATACGACCCGCCTCCTCCTCCCTCCCTATGGAATAATCGAAAATGCTTCTTTCCGCAGAGGTGGACCTAGAAGATACCGGACCAACGGACCCTACCCCAACCCTAACCACTGAACGCTGCCCTAACCCTAACCCTAACCCCCTAACCTAACCGAACACCTACTCTACCCTACCCTTAGCGTCACCTTACGTTACCTTGGCCCTACCTTAATCCTAACCTAACAATAGCCTAAACACAACCCAAACAATACACGTCTTTTAACTAAACCCAACCCTAACCGAAGACTGCTTGTTGCCATCAACGTTGAAATGACCTAAAACAATCAACATATTAATCAGCACTTAATAAAAGGCCCTGAACACTGATTTCAGAACGTCTCAATGATGAGTGTCACTTAAAATATAATTTTAAAAACTCGTAAAAAAACAAACAAGTTTTTGACTATAAATCCTTTATTTACAAGACATAACTTAAAGTATGTTAATTATAATACGCATCGCACGACAATCCAAAAATCTAAAATTGTAGTTATGTCTCATACATATAGGATTTATAGTTATAAAAAACAAACTACTACAGTCTGCCTGCTAAATTTCAGCTCGATTTGATCACGGGAAAAGGGTTATAAAACATATTTAATATAATGCGCACCGTGCGACAGATTATCATAAACATTTACAGATCGGGAATATATTTTTAAAAAGTATCGTCAATATAATACGCACCGCACCGCGCGACAGGAAAGTATTAAAAAAAGGTTGTTCAATATAATGCGCACCGCGACACTCTAGCACAAAAATTAACTTGCTACATAGAGATAATATAAACATTCAATAATTTATTTACAGTACCTTTGATCGATCTGAAACTTTGATTGATCATGTTTATAGTCGGCATGAGTCCGCCTGCAAAATTTCAGCTCGCTAGCATACGGGGAAGTGGGCTAAAAATCGATCCAGCGTCTTTTCGGCACGAAGCAAACAATCAAGCAGAAAAAATGGGTGGGTTTTTTTTAATATTTACAATAATTTTTTAAACTGCGATTTGGGACGCTTTCATTCTTATAAATTAAATGCTACTTTTTCCCTTGTAAAAAAAAGCGATTTATATTTACAACGTTGACGCCTTTAAAGCTTTTCCCCCTTCAGCACTAGCTTTAAAAATACAGATTTCTTTTCCTACAGAGCAGACCAAAAAATGTATTAAGATAGCTTAAAATACATTTGACATAACTTCCTGGCCTACTTGTTGGCTAACGGAATTATTTATCTTTCCGCACCAGGTGTCAGAAGTCTGACCTACATGCGAGTCATTGGCTTGGATCAAGTGCTGCTAAGTTAGACTACCCCAGGACAGCAGGTTCAGTGCCATGAGGCCGTTAACAACAGTCTCATAGGAGAGCTGTTAAGTTCCTAACAATGTCTGGTACCCAACTTCTATGGGAAGCACTGTGACCAAAAAAAAATCAATCAACAAAAAACCCAAAAAACAAACAAAAAACAACAACAAACCATCAAAAAACAAACAAACCCTGAAAGATTTGCTGTCAGAAGAAGAATAACAATGTAATATATTAATTACACACCTACCTACTTACCTACCTACCTACCTACCTACCAACCTACCTACCTACCTACCTACCAGGAGTAGCTAAAGCTGGCGATTCAAATTTAGAACATTAAAAATGTTTATTCTTCAATAAGTATCTGCCGAGCCGTGAAGCGAGAAGGCTAAAATGTTGAGATGCACAGTGGCAAAGAGAATTGAAAAAAAATGTCGAGTTAACAAAGGCAAACCTAAGGCCTTAGTGTTAAGATTTTAAATCAGCTGGGTTAAGACTAGTATGAAAACCTTTGTCATTAGGCGTGTAATTCGGTTAATATGAGAATATCCCATTCGGTTCGAAGCTATAGAAAAAAAAATAATTAAATTCATAATTTCTATGAGGACGACTTGATAGTATTTTGTTTAATCAGCACATGTTTTAGAAAATGGGGGCGGAGGGCGCGCTTCATTCCCGTCAACTTCTTTTCCACTTTGTTTTGGAAGGGGCGGGTTAGATTTTCCCATCAGTTCAATTTTTTAAAATTTTGCCTAAATTTGATGTGTTTTCTGTGTGTATGTGTGTGTGTGTGGGAGGGGGGATGGTGAGTGTGTGTGTATGTGTTTGTGTTCAGTCCTTCCCTCCCCCCCCCCGCCACTGGCCTTCCCGAAATGAGACGACCAGGACGTGGGGACGAGCCCGATGAGCAGACCCGTGACGCTGTAAGTCCGTGACTCTTCGATCCCCAGGCATTTGTACACATTTTGTACATGATACGCCCCTCTTCTTTACCAAAACAAACCAGTCCTGCAAAACCCTTTTGGGCACTGTATTGGAAGTGGTTAACATAGCTAACCGCAATGGTGGGGTGGGTGGGTGGGCACTTGATTATGGTACGGTGACAAAGACAAATAAAAAATTCCCCTTATATAATGGTATTTAAAAAAAAAGAATGAAATATGAATTGAAAAGAGGGAATAAAAGCATTCCATGTAACGGCCCAATTACACACGATAACAAGGTCTCAACATTCCAGAACAAACAAAAGACAGGGGTAGGTAGACATATCTATTTACAAAGATAACTAGGAGGTAAAGAATGGGGCAACCATTTTGAAAACTAAAGCAGAGCAGATTTCTTAGGTACGACAAAATAAAATATCACACAAAAGTTTGTTTAAGTAAAATCGCATGTTGATAGAGAGGGCTAAGTACCAACTTACATTTAGTTCATTTACAAAATTAATAATGTTTTGGATTTCACCCAACAAATTCTTTAACTTAGATATTAACCTGTTAGTCATTAGATGCCACAAATGTGTAAACTGTAAGCTGTAAACTGTAAGCTGTAAGCTGTAAACTGTAAGCTGTAAGGTCTTTTGGCTTTTTAATTCTCAAACATTTCAATGCTGGGAATAATTAATTTTTTTTCCAATTGTCCGTGGCGCTTAATCATCGTAAACGAATTCTAAGACTCTAATGTTAGACGCAACCAGAGGCGTAGCGAGGGGGCATGAGGGTACATATATCCCCGGGCGCCGAGGTACAGGTGGGCAATAAATGAGGCTTACAACATCCCACTATTTTACATGAACAAGGGAAAGATATTAATTAAACCGTTCGGGCGGTGGGGAGGAGGGGCGGTAATTTTATAGTTTGTCCTCAGGCGCAAAATATCCTAGCTACGCCCCAGGCAGCAACTAACATACATATTATTAAAACTTGAGATTACTCCCTTGTTTAGCGTTGTCTAACATCTGGAAATTAACTGTTTCATGGGCCAGCCTGCATTGCCTGAAGTTCGATTACCTATGGTGGTCTTGTCTGTTGGAGTTTAAAAAAGAAGAATAGGGCCGACGACTGGACTGGCCAGAGGATTATACGCCAAAATGCCAAAAAGCAAGCCAAACAGATCCATGGTAAGGAATAAATCACCAAGAAGAGTGCGGCGACTCAGATGAGACAGGACGATTGCCCTGCCAACTCAAACAGTAACATATAGGCAGATACTATTGAATATTCATTCTCTTTTGGGTCGAGTTCTAGACTCTTAGGACCCGGCTCATTGTAATCACAGGCGCGCCTCATCAAACAGCCATCGCCATAAAGGTACTTTTCCACAGGCAGTGGAACTTCTCCTTCTAATCCCCGGCAGATCGGGGCACTCTTAGAGCACGTGGGCCACCGTTACCTCTGAGTTCAGTTGCCACACAAACGGCAGGCCAGTTCCCTTCTAGTGTTAAATTTGTAAGGGTAGCTCCGTGTGGGACAGTGTTAAGTCCTCACCCATGTTATGTGTGTCTTATTGCTACAACTGAAAAGTTCGACTCTCTCTACTTGATGGCTTTCCAGAATCACTGCCGTAGATCAGAGGCGTAACATTTTGTTCGGACTGTTCTCCTGCAATATTTGACTAGTTTGCCTCTACCTCGGCATAAAGCGCGTTCAACATTAATAAGCGCCCCCCCCCCAAATCACCCCAACACAACTACACAAGCCCCCCTCCCCACTTTTACACATGAGACAACCGGTAGACAAGGGAGGACTTCCAGGGCCCACTTGACAGTGCGTCTTGACACTGGGAACACGGGTCCTACATTCGGCCCTCTTTTACACCTGTCTGATGTACATGATTACCTGCATCCTGCATTTACCTTCCGTCAACCCCCCCCACCCACCCACCTGTGTCCTGTAACCGCCGTCTCTTTGTCAGTACCCATCACATCCTTGTCTACAATGTCCCCCCCCGCTCCCACCCCCCCACCGCCTCATACCAAGCACGTTGTCGTGATCCATGACTCATGAAGACATTGGCGTCGTGGAGAGATTTGACCCACAAAACAACAAGGGGCCAGAAGTCGCTTCCTACTTCCTACTATACTTACTTACCCGCTCCTAACCACCCCCACCCCTTTATACGTATTGCATGTTGTTCATGCGTGATAGTATTGTTAAAATGTCGGGATTTTTTTCAGGAGCTATATTTAGAATTGCAAGATTCAATCACTGTTAAAAACTAAGAAGATCCACTGATTTCAGACCCGGGAAGGATCTATAATTGTGTTCAAGCAAATTGTCTGAGTTTACACAACGTATTTTAGTTTTCTCTGAAAAATTGTAATCAACTCAAAGGATCAAATAAAGTTTGTAAACATAAAAGAGAAGATCAAAGCGCATCAAATTTTGATGCGCTAAAACTAACACAAGGGGAGATGTATTTTTGTTGAATAAAATGAACTGCTGTTGAAAACTATAGTTTCACAGCGCGAGATGGTGCAACATTTTTACCTTCACTGAAATAAGAACAAATTATCCTACTGTCGTATTTGGTCAAACATTGTTGCTGAAATAAAAGAGGACCGTTTCCTCACACATTCAGACCAGTAACTGGCTATAGTCACAGGCCAGTAGCCAGTAGCTGTCTATAGTCACAGGCCAGTAGCCAGTAGATGTCTATAGTCACAGGCCAGTAGCTGTCTATAGTCACAGGCCAGTAGCCAGTAGCTGTCTATAGTCACAGGCCAGTAGCCAGTAGCTGTCTATAGTTACAGACCAGTAGCTGTCTATAGTCACAGGCCAGTAGCCAGTAGATGTCTATAGTCACAGGCCAGTAGCTGTCTATAGTCACAGGCCAGTAGCCAGTAGCTGTCTATAGTCACATGCCAGTAGCCAGTAGCTGTCTATAGTCACAGGCCAGTAGCTGTCTATAGTCACAGGCCAGTAGCTGTCTATAGTCACAGGCCTGTAGCTGTCTGTAGTCACAGGCCAGTAGCCAGTAGCTTTCTATTGTTACAGGCCAGTGGCCAGTAGCTGTCTATAGTCACAGGCCAGTAGCCAGTAGCTGTCTATAGTCACAGGCCAGTAGCTATCTATAGTCATAGGCCAGTAGCTGTATGTAGTCACAGGCCAGTAGCTGTATGTAGTCACAGGCCAGTAGCCAGCAGCTGTCTATGCTCACAGGCCAGTAAAAGTTTGTTGTTTTTATTTCTCGGTGGGGATAAAACACTAAATGACGAGGCCCTTAATTAAATGTCTCCATCTCCAACACACATAAAGAATAGGGTTTAACAAAGTGAAATAAATCAAGACTTTCTGTACTCTATAGCAACGTGACAAAACCAAGACTTGTTGTCGTCTCACGCAGGGCGGCCTTATAGAAATCTGACACCAACTATCACGGATGCACCCTACAGCCTTTCAAAACAATAATAGTGAAAGGCTTTCCGTAATTGAATTTAAATACGTTCACTGATATATATTTTTTTCTTCTTGTTTTGTCCATAAAATGACAGATGCACCAGATAACCTTGCTGCCATCATCGCTGGTTAGTACGTTTCATGTTCAGAGTCTAAAATTTAATTTGATGCTTGAAAAGTCACCATACCTTATGGTGACTGTGCAATGTTATTACAATGTATTACAGTTCTACATGTTAGTTTAGTCATTTAAAATTAAGTTTAAAGTGGATTTTTCTAGTTTTTAAATTTAAAAAAAATATATTTATTTATGTAATTTTTTTTAAAAAGACGCCACCTTTTTACTCCACCCCCAGGTTTGCCGTCTCAGCTGATTCACAATCTTGCCGCCCGCCCGCACCCCACCCCACGGATGAAATCAAAAGAACCAATAAATTCAGACACCCCACGAAGACCCATAAATGTACTAACATTGCTTTCCTGTTACCATACAGTAGCATAATCCTCCATTTCCTGCCTAATGCTACGTCTATCCATTTTATAAAAAAAAACAACTTAAAGATAACATAAAAGCCGAAGACGTTTTAATCGGGAAAAATATCTGGTAATGCGTAGTTGCACCCTAATAATCTGACATTTTTTTAAACACAGCGCTGAAGCTATTGACTCCCAAATCAAGGTCTCTACAAACCACATCCGTCACTACACAATACACATACGCAGGTTTTTGTCGATGTTATCCGGTTGCATCGACATGAACCCAATGATCCTCTCGAATAGAGTGTAAAGATGTTTGAGGGTTAAGTGCATCACTCCAAGAATTCTCAAAATAAAAATTATTAAAAAAAAATTTAAACAGCAACTTAATTTTAATGTAAATATTCCAACGATTATGTAAATAAAATGAATGAATTAAAAAAAAATATTATAATAAAAAATTTTTACAGAGACATTTTGTTGTATTATTTAGTGCATTCATTAGCCAGATTGATATTTTTGTGTATTATAATTTGGTTCCAATAGTTTATAACGGATCGTATATTTTCCCAAAGGTTTATTACACATTGACGAACTTTGAACGGGGTCCACATTTTTCTTGATTGAGAACTCCGACTGTCCTGGATGACAGTATGATGATACAATACACACGCGTGCAAACAGGACAAATCTTGATCTCACACATAAATACAGCTGTGTGTCATTTGAGGAACTGCGTGTTTCATATATTTTTCAACGGCTTTTTACCTTTTTGTTTTTGGGGGAATTTTCTCCTAATTGCTGAGATGGCCATGAATGTTGTCAGTGTCATGATATGGAAGGCCTAGCATGACAGGATGTCTGTGTCACAATAATTTGATGTCCTGTTTGTATTTCAATTGTTAAGGTGATGTCACCGTCACAAGCTGGTTTCCTTGCCACGAGTTGCTGTTCCTGTCCTGGGTTAATGTCTGTATCGGGAGTTGTTCTTTCATGGTTATGGGCACTGCTTTGATGAGTTGTTATCCCGTGAAAGGCTTGTTGTCCCTTTAATAAGTAATTCCCCTCATCATAATTTATTGTTCCTTTATGAGGTGTTGTTCCTGTTCTGGGTTTTTGTTCCTGTTATCAGTTATTGTTCCTGATATAAATTGTTTTTCCTGTTATGAGTTGTTGTTCCTGTTATGGGTTATGTTTCCTGTTATGGGTTATGGTTCCTGTTATGGGTTGTGGTTCCTGTTATGAGTTATTGTTACTGTTATGATTTGTTGTTACTGTTATGAGTTAATTTTTTTTTGTTTGGAAGGGGATGGTGGAGTTTCGGAAAGTGTGTGTGTGTGGGGGGGGGGATTGTATATATTTAGAAATTCGATAAAACTGTGTGAAATTTAAATTTTGAAGAGTGTTTCTATAATTATATTCAAACGCTTTATATCTGTTTTTGAGGGGAAAAAGCGTATTTAAATAATTTAAAAAAAAACATATTGTTATAAGTTAAGGCTTCGTCTTCAAATATATAGAAGCTGATTAGAAAGCGAAAGTGGGTTGAAATATAAAGCTAACATATAGATTAGCTCCGGGGTGTCCAAACTTTTTGCAACGAGAGCCAAATTCAAAGAATTAACAATATTCGAGGGTCGAATTTAGACAATTAATAAAAATTTACATACATTGAGACAAAGTACAGGCTTTTTAATCATATGGATGTTTTTTTAAAATTAAATTTATAAGAGTTAAATTTTTAGGTTAGGGTGGGTAAGGGAAATGCTATGTCATTATCGTGACTTTATAAATGTCATATCCCTTCATTCAGAATTCTCAAAAATTGCATAACTAATAGCCAAGTTATGGAACTTTTTTCTTCTACTTTGTACCTCACAACAGACAAAATTAGGGCTGTTAACGATTAATTTAAATTTAATCGTTAACTTTCGAAAAATTAACGATTAATTAATCTTCTTTATTATATTAATGTCTTCTTTATATGACATCTTTTAATCAAAAAACGCAAACAGACAAGTGTATTGAACTTATTTGGTTCAAGTGATGAGCGGCTCTTATTGACATTATAACCAGCCGAGCTGAACAATCGTTCACGTAGCTTTAGATTGTCTCAGGTGATATGTAAGCCAAGTGTTAGAACCATGGTAGCAATGTTCCCTTTCAGCAGTGCGGCTGCGCAGTTATTTGACCGACGCCACGCAGGAGTTTAGAATCACCGCGCAGCAAATATTGTAAAATGTTGCACAAAAATGGACGTTGTGCAACTTTGCACACGAGTTTGTTTTTTTAAACTTTGCACACGGACCAACGAAGCTTAGACTTAGAGGCAAACGATTTTTGCATGGTATGCAAACGATTTCTCTCAATGGACACAATCACCTTTATCAACATTTTGAACATTCACGTCAGCCAATAGCTCAAAACCAAATGTTCGTGTAATCGTCCGGAAATTAGTTTATATTTATCGGCCAAACTATTTTACTTTCAGACTTCAAGTACATTTATAAATGGTGGGTCGATTAATCGTTAAAAATTATTAATTTCTGCAGCCCTAAAGCCGAAATTGTTAAGTCAAAACTTATGTTAAAAATGTTTTAAAATTTCAAGTACAGCAACACTACATTTTTTCATTTCCCTAGTTGGCAAAAATAAACAATATTACGACTTCGATTTGAGACTTTTCACGTTATAGATTTTTGCGAGCAAGTTAAAATTTAAGCCGTATTTTGCCAGCGAGCCGGACTTTGGACAACCCTGGGTCAGCGAATGAAAGGTCAGTGAGGAGTAATCTTTAATAAATAAAAAAAAATTATTATAGTTACTCATAGCTCAGCAAAGAGCATGTACGCATGCATTATCAAAGCTAATGAAAATGAAAGTAATGAAAGTAGGTAAAAGTAATTTTTTTGTTGTTGCAAATCTGCTGGACATCAGTAAGGCTTGCCAATATGTAACATAGAGGTCGATCTATTGTAAGTGTTGGGCCAAATGGGTTTTTCTGATCATTATTGTGGTAGAGTCATTGAGATTGTGTTAGTGTGTATATAGTTTCAGCTCAAGGGAGTCAGTGGTTATTTATCGATTACGAAACAATGTATCGTACTCGGGTGCCAGTAGGTGTAAAAAATTTCCAATGAAATTAGACACAAGGAAGCTATTCAAATTATGTTGCAAAATAAGTGACAGTCGCAATTTGATTTTAAGGAGACTTACTGGAGTACTTCCCAGCATAATTTTGGTCTTTTAATTTAGGTAAAATCAAAATAATATAAAAAAAAACTGAAATTAAATCGCAATGATTCTTTTAAAAAATATTTTTTGATTACAGTTTAGCTTATTTTATACGCTTTTTTAAAACAGAAGTAACAGAAAACATTACAGAAGTAATACAAGCATCTAACACCTAAGAATATTTGTCTTAGTCTCATAAACATACACGTTTTGAGGGATAAAAAATGTGTAGGCTACATGTATATTTATGAATAATTTCCGCGGCTTTATTTGTAGAATCCTTTGGTGATATCCTTTCGAAAGTATATGCATTTTAATTTTGCAATTTATTTAAGTAACTAGTTTCTTCATTTATTAAAAAAAATCCAAGCATAAGAAAGAAGAGAAATGAAAACTTAATATAATGTGTTGCATGCATCTTGTGAGCAGAGATCAAGCCCCAATTCAACATATTTCCAATGTCCCAGTGATCTTAAATTTGTCCCCAACAAGCACAAGAGTTCTACTCTTGAGTGAACAACGTACACAAAATAATGTTTCCGAATATTGACGTCACTACTGTCCGGACAATCCATTAGTTCATTAGTTTTTTTACCACGTTTTTATTAACTCGCTTTCGTTGGGCATTGTTTGTTTGTTGGATTATCCAAGATTTTTTCAAATCTGCCAACGTAAAATTGAACCATTTCTGATGGTCCTAGAGATCTGAAAATTTTTACCACAGATAGATCTTGGATGACAATGCATTGTATCAAAATTTCAGACCGATCAAATGTACCGTTATTAAATTATTGAACTTTTAAGTTTATCTATAGTCTATATAAAAGCATCTGTACCGTCGGCTTTTGTTGACATCCGTGAGTTCGCCCCGTGACCACATCACAATGTTTTTAAAACGTTGGGCGGGCGCTTGTGAGGTGTTTGGTAAAATAAATAGAGGTACAAAAATAATTTTTAAAAACCAGGTTGTTATAAGTGGACTAAAAAGAATAAAATAAATAGAAGTAAAAAAAAAGATTTTTAAAATCCACGTTTTTAGAAGCGGACTAAAAACAAGAAAATAATTTAAAACTTATTAGTTAAAGTACTTTGATTTAATATGACTAAAAACGTGGGGTGGGTGTTTGGTATAAAAATTAAAGATTTCTAATTTAGAAGGCAAAAGAGAGATCTATAAGTGAGAGAATGAGTGAACCGCATACGTTTAACCTCATAAGCGCCCGCTCCACGTTTTTAGTCATATTAAATAGAAGTACCTGAACTAATAAGTTTTAAATTATTTTCTTCTTTTTAGTCCACTTCTAAAAACGTGGTTTTTAAAAATCTTTTTTTTTACTTCTATTTATTGGACACTCATTTCTTGATAACCCAACAGCTAAAATTAAAGGCAGTAGCAACACTATTTCATGAACTATCAGTGATGTAAAAATAACGTATTAAAACTCTCGAAGCACATTTCAATTTATTGACGTTATTAACAGGCTGAATATGTTTCTTTTTTTTTCTTATTTAAATACAATGTTATTTTCATCTATAGTTGGCTCCGGAGGGCATTTTACCAACGTAACGTCAGTGCCCTGTAGACAGGAGGCATTATCCACGTCATCACGTATTGACATGTCAACATAAAGGACGTCTACGGGGCCTATGATGTCACCGTGACCAGACCTGAATTCCTGGTCCAATAATACTGGCGTGTTACATAAAGTCTGGTATTCTCAACCTGGGACAAGCAAGAGGATCTCTTAACGGGGCCTGTAGCAACGAAAGCTTGATGATTGGTCTCAGGTTTCTATTGAGAAACTATATATATATACTAGCGTACACCCCTCAAAAATGACGGAAGTTTTTAGCTGAAATCTATTTATTTGATAAAAAATGCACTTTTTCAAAAGCCCAACTAACTTGCCCTTGTTTGATAAATACGAAATATTAAACTTTCAGAAATGTACACAGAGTATTTTATAATAGGGGTTGTTTTTTTATTTTATAATTAACCATCATCAAATCCACTTTTTACATTGATCCCTTTTCCAAAATTAAAATATGAGCGAAAACAATGACGTCTTATAATATTTTTTTACAGCGCATATTTAATTGCACACCTTTTGATGCTTTGGTGCAGTAATTTGGTTGTCCCTGCTTTCTAAATTTAGTAGCGTCAGGACTGACAGACACTACTTGCGTGACAATTACAAATTATATTGTTTAATAGTCACGGTCAATAGTTTGCTAGGTAATCCCCCACTCTTAATGATAAAGTTTATTGTTTATGAAAGGAAAAGAAACATTTTACCAGATCTATAATTATTTATATAAATATTTATAATATTTTAAAAAAAATACTTGTACAAAAAAGGCGTATTGCAATTACATTTATTATATACTGGACATTTGCTTTGGCACTTGATGCCTTTAATTTGTTATTTCCAGACAAGTGTCCGGCCATTATCAATTTGGCTGAAATCACGAACACTCTGTGATAAGGAATCTATTTGACTTCCCTGAATTTTCTTCTGCCCTGACTTATCAATTTCTTGATTTTAAAAAAAAATCAAAATAAGGTCGTTTATGGCGTACTGATAATCACAGGTTCGAGTGTCTGTCACGGCAGGGAACCTTTCCTGAAGTTTAAGGGTGTTCCTGAGTCGCCACAGCTCTAATGGGCGCCTGACATTAGTCATGGGAAAAAATGTATAAAGGGAGCCATAATAATCGCGGGCCCTTAATAAATGGAAAGAAAAGAATCCTCAACCTAATATCACCCCCCCCCAACCCAAACCTAAAAAAATTCTTTTAATTGCTGGGTCATGGCCCGAGGCGTTGTCAGAACGTGTTGATTTCGTCACTGCACAGTCGTGAACTTGCAACACTTGGCGTTTATTAGATTAGTTGCTTTATCGTGTGCAAGGCGTCACTGATACGGTCATAGCGGACAGCCTGTAGTTGTTATATACCGTACTGATACGGTCATAGCCGGACATCATGTAGTTGTTATATACCGCACACCTACCTATTAAATGGCAATCTAATAGAGCTTTCTCGGTTTATATTTTTAAAACTTGTGTAAATTTCCTATCTTTTCAAGCCATTTTAGAAAAATACAAATAATGCAATTTCCTTAGTAGTAAAATAGTAGGCACTTTAGAAAATGTTACTCTTATTATAGAAACTTTCAAATTTTGTTTGAAAAACTGCAAGATTAATATAAGACTAGGGGGTTGTAAGGCGCCTAAGACGCCCACTTCGGCTGTAGGGCGCCTATGGCGCCCACATTTTTTTTGTCAAAACCCCAAATAACTTATCCTTGTTTGATAAATACGAAATATTAAACTTCCTGAAATGTACACAAAGTATTTTATAATTATATATCCTCAAATCCTATTTTTACATCGTTCCCTTTTCCAAAATTAAGATATAAGCTAAAACAATGACGTCATATAATATTTTTTTTACAGTGCGTCTTAAATTTTTAATTAATTTGCACACCTTTTGATGCACACCTTGTATTAAATATAAGCTAAAAATGACGTCATAGCGCTACGGATCAATACTCCAACCTGTGACTTGGGCTATTATATTGTTTATTTTATTGGAAGACATTAATGAGAAATAATTTTCTTTAAATTTACTTTTCTAAATGGAGTGCCAACAGTAACTGGAAAAGTGACGAGATTATAATCGGACAAGAATGAGCTTTAATTGTATTACTATCGTCAGTCTCAAAGAGCCTCCGTTATTTTTCTCGAATATCGTTCGTGTGAAAATCATTATATTTGTGTATCTTATCTGTTACAGACGTTCCTTCTATACAGAAGATTACTGCGTCATACGCTTATCCATTAAATTAAAAATAGCATATATAGATGATCTTGTAGTCAAAGAGCTAGCATGATACACCTTTATTTAAATTAGGTTAACGATTTTTAACACTTTGTGTCTTTGGGTGTAGTTCATTGGATCTTTAAGATCGGGGCTACTGACCAGGTGGGTGAAAGAAAATCTCACTGTTAATGACCCATGCCTCCTCTATTTAACCTCGTTTCTTTTTAAATCCTTTATATTAACTCGTGTTAGGTTGGTTGATTGTTTGCTTGCTTGTCGCCAAAAATTTTGATCGATTTTTAACCCACTTCCTCGTAAGCTAGCGAGCTGAAATTTTGCAGACAGTTTTGTACCGATGATAAAAACAATGTTTCAAAATTTCAGATCGATCGCATGTATTGTAATTAAATTATTGAATTTGTATATTATTTTATTTTATCTCTATGTATCATGTTAAATTTTTTTTGCTATAGTGTCGCGGTGCGTATTATATTAGAAGACCTTTCCTGTCACGCAATAAGGTGCGTATTTTATTGACAACACTTTTTATAAACATATTCCTGATCGGTGCGCATTATATTAAACATGTTTTACGACACAACTGCAATTTTGTATTTTTGGATGGTCTTGCGCTGCGCATTATAATGAACATTCTTTTAGTTACTTCTCGTACATAAAAGATGTATAGTCAAAAACTTTGTTTTTTACGGGTTTTTAAAAAATTAAATCCTCTATATTAACTCGTGGCGTCTGCTTGATTGTTTGTTTGATTGCTTGTCGCAAAAACTTTGGATCGATTTTTAACCTACTTCCCCGTATGTTAGCGAGCAGAAATTTTGCAGGCAGACTTGTGGCGACGATAAAAATGATCAATCTAAATTTAACATCGATGGAACATACTGTAATTAAATTAATTATCTTTTAGATTATCTTTATTTAACTCCATGTAGCATGTCTATTTTTGTGCTATACTGTCGCAGTGCGTATTATATTGAACAACCTTTTTAATATTTTCCTGTCGTGCGGTGCGGGTGCGTATTATATTGACGATACTTTTTAAAAATATATTCCCGATCTATAAATGTTTATGCTAAACTGTCACGTGGCGCACACTATATTTAACATGTTTTTATAACTCTTTTCCCCATGATCAAATCGAGCTGAAATTTAGCAGGCAGACTGTAGTAGTTTTTTAAAACTATAAATCCTTTATATATGAGACATAACTAAAATTTTGGATTTTTTGATTGTCGTGCGATTCGTATTATAAAGAATATATATTTTTATTATTTATGTCTCGTATATAAAGGATTTATAGTCAAAAACTTTGTTTTTTACGATTTATTGTTGGCTCATATATAAATATAAATTACTTTTGCGGAATGTAAGTAAAGCTTGTCACTCAGTCAATGGCACATATTTTTCTAATAGTTTTGTGTGTTTCTCATTCTTGGTTTTATTGTCAATTTTCTTTCTTTATCACTTTTGTTGTCTCGTTTTTTAAATATTTTAGTAGTAGAGATTCTAAGGTTGTGCTTACTTACCTGAAATACTGATTTGTAATCAGTGACATTAACAACCTTATTAATTTGCTGGGCTCGAGCGGCTCTAGATTGTTGGTGTAAAGTATTTGAAGTGTGTCATACTTACAGCACGAGCAGACGTTAGAGTTTTCGCAAAGACTGTACACGACATTCACATATATTTAGATAGAAGAGTTCGCCATTCAGTGGCATCAAGGGGCGCCATAGGTGAGCCATCACGGGATACATCTTATAGGCGATCTCTACCGTCTACAAAGGAGGGGCTTTGTCATGCCCATCACTGTTGTAATCCTCTCCCTACAGCTAACAGACACACCATTACAAATATTATATCTGAGAAAGTGTTTGATTCTTAAAATATCTTCTCGAGGAGTTAATCAATTATATATTCCTCTTTGGCAGTCTTCAAAAAGATGCGAGGCTAAATATGATAAAAAAATTGTAGATACAAGATTAATTTTTAAACAAAATCCTAAAATAATTGCAAAGATTTTTTTTAATGGACAATACGCATTAGGCTGTCAGTTTCTCTCACCTACCAGGCACCTGAGAGTTGGCGAGGGGCCATTTATGCAAGTCATAGTGCAACTGGTGACGAGCGTACGTATCGTCTGGTCGAAGGTCACCGGCAGAATAAATTAAAACATAAAGTGAAAGGGAGAGATTGACGTCCACAAATATTGATCCGCATAAGCGAATGCGTGGACCCTGGGTGTGTCTTCAATATCTACAGCAAAGGGAGGTAAGCCTTTCTTCTACTGTCCTGTTGTTTGTGGTGACTCTTACTTGTCTTTTAGCTCAACCGTTGTGGTTACCGGTTACCGTATACGCACTGTTAAAAGTTCTCAAAGCCAGTGTATTTGGTCACCTTAGAGGAGAGCTTTGCCCTTTTAAAAAAAAATCAATACATCCATGTCACAACTGCAAATTAAACCCCATTGAGATACACGGGGATGAATGGTTTGGGGGGGGGGTACGGGCTGGGAGGTTGGTGAGTTTTTAACGATGCGCTTGCGGTAAACGTTACTTTAAATTCAAATGTTGATTTATTCTTTTTAAATATTAGGTGAATAAGTCCTTAACGCTGTGGCATAGCATGACATAGCGCCGCACGAGGCGGAAGTTGTGACTATTGTCTCAACTCGAAAACAAATGAAACCTGGAAAATAAAGAATCTTGGAGAAGCGCAGTCATGCTAAATGGCTTCGAAGCTTAAACCCCCCCCCCTTCCCCCCAATTTAAAAAAAAAGAAAATTACTTTCTGAATCTGAAAAAAGTACTACTATTGCTTTGTTTTATATATTTCGTAAGTAGCCACTGCTGCTAACTCTAAAAATCATTTTAAGATCTACATTTTAACATGTATATAACTTATTTTAAAAAAAAACTTTTAAAAAACCAGCAAAACTGAACAATACAGGCATTAAATACAATTTAAATTCATATTTAATTTCACAAAAATCCCATTAAAATTTATTACAAACGATTTTATTAAAAATAAGTTTTAAAAAACATTCATGTTCTTCTTTAGACGTAAATTATCTGCATTCAGAATTAAAAGGCAATCCCTTTGCTTATTTGATCAACGGGTCCAAGTCCGTGATGAGTTGAAACATTTTGTAAATAAAAAGATGCATTTTAACTTATTTGATTTTTATCATTCAGTATGACAGGATATCTCTTCGGCTATAGGAAAAGTGAGTTGAAATTAGTTCACACCGACAGACTAGTCCGTGAGCAGAGTAGCAACATTTTCAGTTACAAAATAAAAATATCAGGGTTGCATAAAATTAATTTGATCGATTAAAATTCGATTAAAATTTAAGAAAATATGTCTAATATTTATATATTCCAATTTATTAATAATTTATATTTTTGTTACATACTTTTCGCTTCGTATTATTATTAATTGTTTATTTATACGTGCATACGTAAAAAAAAAGGTTTTACTTCCCTATTTCTTACACAGCAGAACGAATTTGCTGTGTTACGTCACAAAATTCGGGAGTTATGGAATTGTCGTGACTTAAACGATTTCGCGAAATAATGATTCGCGACTTAACAGGATATGCCTTATAAAAATATAATTAATCGGAATTAATCGATTAATCGATTAACTTTTTTTCTGAATAATCGAAGAACATTTTTTTAATCAGTACTAGCCCCAAAAATATTTACTTTTTATGATGGAAAAATCGCTGGTATCTTGTGTGTAAAAATTTAATATTAATTTGAGTATATTTTATGGACGATTTTTCGCATTGCTATACATGTTTCCTAGTAGATACATTGATACTAGTGTGCCGCCTAAGAGATACGATTGCAGCTAGCAGTACAGACATCCTACGTGCCGGTATTAGAAACCATCGCCTAACTTCTACATTTCTAAGGTATTGCGGAGGGTATATTATATAAATGTGGCATGTAAAGCGCCATTAAAATACAAACCAGACATATTTGAAATAGCAGATTTCAAAAACAAGATTTCTTGAAACACAAAAGTAGCTCAACTGTTTCCGGGCCAGTATGTCCGAAAATTGTCCGTGTTTTGTCCAAGGCTTGTCAAATTTGACGTGGCTAGAAAAAACATATCAAAAATTAATTTTGTGTCACTCTTGTTTTAGCTAGACATCTTATCACTTAGCCTTAGTGGAAATATTTTTTTCTTCGTCTTTTCGGAGTACGTATGTCTTTTAAATTTAGAATCAGATTTCTACTCACATCACTTTGAATGATATGACCAAATATTTTTCGCGTCTGCCCGCGACGACACGCGATGCGATAGTTCCCTCCCGCCTGGGCTCACGGATAACGCCTCTGGAAAACAAAACGGGAGCCCAATTTGTCAAGATACCGCGTCCGTATGTCTCGTGCTGAAGAGTGGGTCGGTAATCTCGGGCGGACGCGATCCGATACGGTCGCCGAGATAGCGCACTTTTGAATGACGCTCCGGGCCGCGTGGATCCGAAATCCGAGAGTTCAAAACGTCAAACGATGGAAGATGGGCATCGGCTACTGCAATAGGAACTCTCAGTTTTCTTATCGGATCGCCCGGACGAGCGAAAACCTGGAGGAGAAAAGCTGCTCAAGACCTGAGCCTAGTCACGCTGCCATGGTGTAGTATATAAGCAAGTGTAAGTTTACATTCCGCGTTCAAAAAAGAATTAAAAAATAGCAGAATGTGTTTCTTTGTTCTTTATCATTCATCACAAGAATTGTCTGGGTTTCATATTATAGTTGGCTCGTATTTTTATTTTATTTTGTGTATTTTTTTCTTCGCCTGGATTATTCATTATAAATATAACAAATAATAATTAAAATAAATATATAAAAAAACTTGTTATCCCTTTATATTGTACACAGAAAATTTGAATAGAAAAAAGGGGGCATGCCAACATTCCGAATCTCATAATGGCCTTAAACATATAAGAAAACTTAGGCCCTCGGACCACATGCGTCCCGTTATGGAGTTCTGTGTTACCTGAGGAAGCCTGAACTAATTTCGAAAAAATCAATACGTCATTGTTAAGGCCGAAATCTCGATAGAAGTTTGGAGCGCCTCTTTCCCGTTTCGAGACTCATGTATGTGGCCTTTATGTTTCCCCAGAACTGCCTTTGACATGAAACTATTCTAAGGTAAATAAAAAATAGAAAATTTCATGTAAATCACAGATCACCGAAATTAAGCAATAATTATCGGACGTAGATGTATTTTTTGTTTGTTTGTTAATTTTTTATAGAGACAGTGGCATCACTAGGTGAATGCGAGGGGTGACACCAAAATGTAAAATTATGTAAGTTCCCATTATTTGGCACTGGAAGACTCGGAGGAGTTCTATGGGTTAAGTCGTGATGGGGTGATACCATGAGCTACCACCCCGGACGACATCAACCCTAGGGACGCCTCTGAATAAAGGCACCTATTAGGGAAAGTTTCTTAATAGTATAAAAATGAATTCTGCAGCAGAATTAAATATTCATTTGGCAGATTAAAAAATTATTGGCACTGTATCAAACACCATATAAACTTTATATTTTGAGAAATAATTTTTTATTTTATTTTATTTATTTTAAATTATTTCTTTTTTGTTGCAGTAATCATTTCCTTTTTACTTCAACGCGTTTTTAAGGTACGACCTTCTATTTCTGACCGGTACCTTACAGTAATGTCAGCGAGCAAGAGAAAAGATATGTCTGTTTCCCCCCGGGGCACGGCTCGGTTTCAGGGGCAAAACATGGGCTCACGGGATTGTAAGGTGAGACTGCATTCAGGCTCGGCGGAAACAAGTCGGAGAGGGTGCCGCTAAGTGTCGCAAGTCAGTCTCAGCTGTGGCGCGGTACACCTCGAGCCTGTCAGTGGTGTCAGGAACATCCGGTTCTTGTGGCAAGCTGGACACTGCAACATTTTAAGTGGCACTTTTTATTTTTACCCTTTAGTTCCACTTACATACCGATTTCCACTTCATTTTAAGGAGCATATATTAAACATGTGGGCTTCTTTGCTGTTGCCACTGCTGTTGTGGTTTTGCATTTGGGGGAGGGAGGGGCATGTTGGAAAGGGTGAATTCGGAGGGGTGAGGGTAAAGATGTTAGAAAAATACCACCAGTTATTTTTGTGGAGTTGGGAAATATTTATGAAAAATACTTCAATTAACGTATTTTTTTGTGTCTATCCCACCTGATTAGTGATCCATTATTTTTTTCAAGAAAATAATATTATATGAATTCTCATTATTCTTAATTTTTATAATTATCTGCTACAATTTTTCTTTCCTTTATTAAAAAATAATGATATTCTTTTTACACGCTTTTATTTAAGTCACACTGTTTGTATGTTGTATCCGTCAAATCTTGTAACGTAAAATTAAACCACTTTTGTTGGTCCTAGAGATCTGACAATTTTACCACGGATATATATTACATTTTCTATCAAAATTTCAGATTGATCGAATGTACCGTAATTAAATTAATGCATTTTTAGTTTATCTCTTTATAGCATCTGTATCCGTCTGCTATTGTTTACATCCACATGCGTGCCACCGGAGTTCACCCCAGCCAACGATGACCACATTCCCCGTGTTTAACAGCTCAGTGATACGAAACTAAATCTAAATTGGCATGATAATACAAGAGCAACAGGAGTTTTGATTATTCAAACATTCCCTTTATCAATTATGCCCCTTCTCACACCCATATTTTAAAATAAAATACTTTAAAAAAAATATTTTTTTTTAAAAAGGACACGCTTTTATTTACATACTAGCAAAATACCCGCGCTTTGCTGCGGTAAATTAGGATTTCTGTAAGCATTGAGAACCCGCGTAACACAAATTCAAAACACAAATTGATTTCAAAATGGATCATGATGGATATAATGCATATATTAACTTCACCGTCTTGTCTGTCTGTCTGTTGTAGTCCCGCAGAAAAACAAAAACGAAAAGTAAAAAAATGACACACTTCCCGTGAACCTATCGAGCTGATAATTTAATTTTTTTCCGTCTGCTACCATTGCGGGAGGATACTCAACAACCGCCCAATTTTTGTCGCGAGAGGCCACTCAACAACTTCCCAAAGTTTCATGCTTCTACCTACGCGGTAAATCCGAGATTAGTGATGAGTCTGTTTTAATATAAGAAGAAACTACATTTGGGCCCCCGGCCCCCATTAAGTGATAATTTAAATATTGTTTTTACCTGTTACCACTACCTACACGGGAAATAGGAGAATTTGTGATTTTTAGTTTTTGTATAGCTCATTTAAGGAAAAAACTTCATTTGGGCCCCCGGCCCCCAGGAAGTGATAATTTTTTTTCCTCCCGTCGCTATCGCTGGTTTTTACTCAACAACTTCCCAAAGTTTCATGCTTTTGCCTACTCGAGAAATGAGAAAATTAGTGATTTCATATTCTATATAGTCCATATAAGGAAAAAAAGCGTTTTTGGGCCCCGGGCCCCCAACAGTGTGAATTTTAAAATTCTTATTTGCCAATTATCGTTGAGAGAGTGTACTCAGCAAGTTCCCAAAGTTTCATGCTAATACCTACACGGGAAGTTGGAGAATTAGTGATGAGTCAGTTTTTTATATAAGAAAAAAAACTACATTTGGGCCCCCGGACCCCATTAAGTGTTGTTTTAAATATTTTTTTCGCTTGTTACCATCGTGGAAGTGTGCTTATCAACTACCTAGTGTTTCATGCTTCTACCTACACGGGAAATAGGAGAATTAGTGATTTTTAGTTTTTATAAAGCTCATATTAGGAAAAAACTTAATTTGGGCCCCCGGCCCCCAGGAAGTGATAATTTAAATATTTTTTCTCCCGTTACCATCGCGGGTTTTTACTCAACAACTTCCCAAAGTTTCATGCTTCTGCCTACTCGGGAAATAGGAGAATTGGTGATTTTCTAATTTTATATAGGCCATATAAGGAAAAAAAACGTTTTTGGGCCCCCGGCCCCCATGAGTGTTATTTTTAAAATTCTTTTACTCCAGTTTTCGTCGCGAGAGGATACTCGACAACTTCCCAAAGTTTCATGCTTCTACCTACACGGGAAGTTGGAGAATTAGTGATGAATAAAAAAACAACATTTTTGGGCCCCCGGCCCCCATGAGTGTTATTTTTAAAATTCTTTTACTCCAATTTTCGTCGCGAGAGGCTACTCGACAACTTCCCAAGGTTTCATGCTTCTACCTACACGGGAAGTTGGAGAATTAGTGATGAATCAGTCAGTCAGTCAGTCAGTCAGTCAGTGAGGGCTTTGCCTTTTATTAGTATAGATAGAAAGTGCACTAAAAAGAAAAAAAGAAAAATTATTTATGATTTCAGGTGGAATCCGTGAACCAATCCACTGCACATACAAGCGTGGGGCGCTCATCACAACTCATTTCTCTTTGCAACTATTCTTTTGCATATAGATAAATATTTTTAATTAATATGATAGTAGCGTGTATATGATTAAAGCTGTGAAAATTTTAATGTTTATTAATGTTCATACAAATTTGTATGTATGTTTCGCAGCCTTGTACATGATAGAGAGTTGTGATGAACGCCCCAAGCTTTTACGTGCAGTGGATAGGTTCACGGATTTCACCTGAAATTATAGAAATGTTTTATTTTCTTCTTTAAGCGCAAATCGTGTTTTTTAAAATCTTTTTTTTTAAATATATTTTTAAATAATTTTTTAACGTATTTTTTAAAAACTATATCGTAAAGTGAATATGTAAAATTCCATATTCCTTTTATGGGACAAAACACTTATCATAAAAAGTTGACATAATCACTACTAAATAATCCTTTCCGCTTAAATTTTTAAATATTCTGTGCTGCAGTTTTAAAAACTTTATACATCCCCGAAAAAGCCTACAGAGATCTGCAGAAACAAAAGCGTATTGATATAACAAAAGTGATCCTCTTCTCCCACAACGATGCTTTCACGGAGCTTCACTTGGTGACCCTAACTTTTTTTCTTCTTCTCCTAAACACCCCGTGAATTTGGACAAAGGTGAGGGCAGCACAAATATGTTTACTTAGCACGCGCTCTTCATGCCAGCGGTGGGCGAGGTGCCATGTCTGAGACATGCAATAAATAAGACAATGATAATAGAGCTTCGGCGTACAGTCGTGGCAATATCGCCCCTAATAGTGAATTTAACAAAAATGCGAGTCGAGCACAAAACGTCAGGGCATAAGAACAAATGTCTGTCTGTGTGCACTAATGTTCTTCAAAGACACTATGTTGCATAAAAAGAAAGAAGACAATAAAAGAGAATGAGTAGATAATTTTATTTTACAGTTTTTAATTTTCTCCTTTTTTCCCCCTCCCTGTGCTCGAAAGCTAAGCTGCGACATTTTAGTTTTGGACTTCACTCACGCTAGCAGCCAAAGGGACATCACTCCAACTCACAATCCCAAATCTATCCTGAAGGTCAGAGGGGCTCATCGAGTTATTCCCCTTTCTCCTTAACAGGAATCCCTTTTCCCCTCCCGTTCCCTGCCCCACCCCACTTTTGGGCATCAAAGCAAGAACTCTTATCCGCGCCAACACCCGCCCACCGGAACTGATCATTGTCAGAGCAACAATGTTTTGGAGTAGATTCCCTTTGTTCGTTTTCTCTTTTCATGACGAGAAGCAGGAGCGGAGTACGTGTGTATTTAAGAATTAATATATTTTCTCTTTTCTTCCGTTAATTCCCCCCCCCCACATCCACCGTGTCCCTCTCCCACCCCTTGGTTGCCCGCCTAGCACCCACCCCTCTTCGTTCCCGTCGGTCTAAGCGCCAACGAATGGGAAGTCTGTTGCCTGGAAATGAGAGCCCGTTAAAGGGCGTGTTTTGTTTTATGCCGGTAATAAGAGAAACATGACTGGGAAATTATTTATTTTACTCGACAAAATGGAGTTATGAAGATAATAGGGAGCAACGGGGGCGACCGATGTGGTAAAGTCACGTGGCTTGAGTTTATACTCGGGCCTGTACGGTAAACACGGGGTCCAGGGTTCCTATGCGGTCGTGGGGGTCAGCACGCTATGCAGAGAAATCACCCGTCGCGGGCGTCTAATCTAGACATAGCAATGGATTCACGCGTACTACAGCGACAGAAAGAGCGAGAAGTAAAAAAAAATATTAAGAGCTATTCGGGGAATCTAACCGTGTCATCTAGAGACATGAAACAAAACAGCGGCGCGGCTAATGTTACAAAGGTTCTTGTGTGTTATAACATATCACCGCGGACCGTGAGTCCTAACATGGAATGGATGACAATGACATCAACATGTAAGCTTGAAGTCATATGTTGGCACGGCCTGACGAGACGAAAGCGCTGACAAGTAGGTTGGAGATCAATCTTTGTAACCACCGGGTTCATGGGAAAATAACTCCGGAATAATTTAGGGCGGGGAGTTGTGTAACTCAATCCTTGCTGGACTGAACAGGTTGAACGCATGAAACTTGGAATAATTTTGGTGAAGTCCTACATAGTACATGCAAGGGAAATGTTTGGAGTGACGTCATACCGAAATTGATGATCAGTTCACTTGTTCTTTATCTTACCACACACGATTAATGTTTCATTATAATCTAAAGAAAAAAGGCTTTGTTATATTATAGAGGAAGTCTATATATAGAAATATCCGGGGTATTAGGTAGACCGATTTCATCAAGTTATTAATCCGGAAATTCATTGAGGAGTTATTTCAACAGATATTCGTAATATCTACGTTAATTGCCAGCTAGGTGGACTTCAACATAATAAAAACTTTTGACAAGAGCCATAATGATCAGAGTATTGATCGTTGGTCCTTGGTATGTAGAAGAAGATTGCATCTCATTGGATCCCTAACAAGCAATTTGATTGAAAGGCACTTTCAGGCCCTACAAATGCCCCATGCTTGATTGAACGGCACTTTCAGGCCCTGCAAATGTCCCATGTTTGATTGAACGGCACTTTCAGGCCCTACAAACGCCGCATGTTTGATTGAACGGCACTTTCAGGCCCTACAAATGCCGCATGTTTGATTGAACGGCACTTTCAGGCCATGCAAATGCCGCATGTTTGATTGAATGGCACTTTCAGGCCCTACTAAAGCCGCATGTTTGATTGAACGGCAGTTTCAGGCCCTGCAAATGTCCCATGTTTGATTGAACGGCACTTTCAGGCCCTACAAATGTCCCATGTTTGATTGAACGGCACTTTCAGGCCCTACAAATGTCCCATGTTTGATTGAACGGAACTTTCAGGCCCTACAAATGTCCCATGTTTGATTGAACGGCACTTTCAGGCCCTACAAATGCCCCATGTTTGATTGAACGGCACTTTCAGGCCCTACAAATGTCGCATGTTTGATTGAACGGCACTTTCAGGCCATACAAATGTCCCAGGTTTGATTGAACGGCACTTTCAGGCCATACAAATATCCCATGTTTGATTGAACGGCACTTTCAGGCCATACAAATGTCCCATGTTTGATTGAACCGTAGATTAAGGCTGTAAAATTAAGCCGCAAAATATCATAACTTATGAAGAAAAAGTTTTTCTTTCTAAGTAAATTAGCAGCGTATGTCCCTATACCAACGCCAATTGCAAGTACTGGTCCTAGTTCGAAAAAAAAACGCTTCTCTCACGGAGCTCACTTAAAGTACAGCGATCTGGTTGAGTGTGTCATCAACTAACCCAGCAGCGCAGACACAAATCTCAGCTTATCGGGAGTTTCAATGATGACTCGAAGCAGACATGAATTAATTAAGGGGAAAAAAATAAGACAGAATATCAGTCAGAAACAGGGCCTACTTCAGTAGTCAGAAAATACTCTAAAGTAAAAATATTACAAGAGAAACTAATAAAAATCTGTATATAACTGTAATCAGACCAATCGTAAGATATGCAAGTGAAACTTGGTGCCTAAAAAAACTGCGCAAAATCTGTTAAACACTTGGGAATGGAAAGTTCTCAGAAAGATATATGGATTGTAAAAATGAATACGGATAGAGAATACGAAACAATCATGGACTGTACTGTCTATATCAGGATCCAACGATAGTAGAATATTATTTTTAAAAAGGCCATGCAGCCCTTGGCAGAACATTTAGAGAGAATGCCAAATGACAGAGGAGTGCAGAGGGAGCATCAACAAAACCTCAGAGGAAAAAAACTCAAAGGCAGATCTATTCATAGAGCTATAGATGATGTAGAGAAGGATCTACAGAATCTGCGGGCTTCAAAGCATGGAAAAGAAAGGCATTGGTTAAATCTGATTGGAAGGAATTAGTGAGGCGGGCCAAAGGGATGGATGGAAGCAAACACTCCAAGACCGAATGTAGAGGAAGATGCTTATGATTCATGCAAAAAATTAAGCCCCGGGTAAGATGTTTTGCAACATAAGAATATAAGTTGAAAAACTCAGATATGGGTTTAGGGTAGGGGCAATATTTAGAGGGGATGGAGGGATGAAAGGGAGTAGAAATAGTTGAAGGAAGAGGTCAAGTTCGGAACTATAGTTTTGGTGGGGAGGAAATACACTGACCAGGCTGATGCATTGTTTGAAATAGTATGACTTTGTCTATTACTTGAAATCTAGTTACAGAAAACATCATAGCATTCATTAAATGAATTGATCTTACAACTACTCGCTAGCGGCACCCAACAGGTTATTATTATTTTTTTTTCTGCTAGCGGCGCCCAACAGGTTATTATTTTTTTTGCTTTTCAATAATAATTTTTTAAAAATAAAATAAAATACATAAAAATAACTTCTGGAAACTTTTAAGAAATTTTATTTTTAATTTTTTTTATTTAAGACTAAATTAATCTTCAATTGCAGTTCTATATTGATGGGCGAAAGTATTTTTTGTTGTAAAATATTTATCTTTTAAGCTGTGATTAATTTAATGTCACAATGAATATATAATTTTTTATCATGATCTCCATTCGTTTTACGCTTAAAGGTCGTTCCATACCTCACAAATGCTCGCAATCATTTGCCCAAGCATCACACGAACGCACTATAAAATTCGACAATAAAATAGTGCGTTCGTGTGATGCTTTGGCAAATGCTCGCGAGCATTTGTGAGGTGTGGACCAACCTTAATTCCGTTTTCAAAACATACATTTGGAGAGGATGCAGACATTAATGTTCCTGTTTGCAATCTACCTGAAATCGTTGGCAGAGCGATGGTCAAAATTATCAGGCCAGTTACAAAGGTCTGTTTGTGTGAATAATGTCTGCGAGTGTAGGCTAAATTTTTTTTTATGGTCTTAAATAATTTATATTTGGAAGAGAATTGTATACTAAGGTCAGACAGATTGGGATTTAAATGCATCGGATGACGACGTAGTTGAAATGCCGTGGTGTTCTGGATACTCCTATTACGTGAGGAGAGTTGAGAAACTAACCTATTGCTGTCGTCATGAGTTTACTTCGCCCTCCACCCTCTCTCTCCCCCCCGATCAAGGGTGGTAATTCAAAAAAAAACATGGCTCTAGTGAAAAAGCGTAGCACGAGTTATAATTATTACTCAAATGCCATTCGTTTCTTTGAAATTATTGAAACTTTTTTAAACTTACTGATTTTAAAATATTCCCAAATAAATGTCGTAATGAGCCTTGACATTAAAAAAAAATCATTTGCTAATTTATCTTGAGAACCACTAGCTCCGTGTCGTCTCAATCTCCCTCCTCGTATTTAACACTTATCCTGCCTCAAGAATGACTGACACAGAGCAACGATCCGAGGCGAGTTTTCCCCCTACACAAAGAGCAATAAAACAAAGCGTTCGTTAAACACGAGGGCATCCATCATCTGCGCCGTGGGATCTCGATAGGGAGCGTGATGAGCGACGCAGCGGTCTTCTAGGCACGGCAAATTCACGACAAAATATACCCGAAAATTCCCCATAGCTAATGTGAAAATAAACCGCCGCTGCGAGTATTGTTCGCGCATTATCGCATGTGGGGCGCAGATTGAAAGTGGGGTGGGGGGGTAGAGGGGACGGAGCTAAACAAAAAACCTAATCGTGTGTTGAGATTTAGGATCGAGTAGCACCTGTGCCAGCAGGCGAGATAAAGGTCTTGCAACCAACCCCCCCCCTCCCCACAGCTCAGACTCTATCCAGAAACGTACCAGCTTTTTAGAGAACGCGCCCTGAAATTTCAGGAGCTGATATTTTAGGGGAATGTCTGACAACCCCTGCAACCTGGCAAAGATGAAATCTTTAACTGATACCCCCTGCAACCTGGCAAAGATGGCATCTTTAACTGATACCCCCTGCAACCTGGCAAAGATGACATCTTTAACTGATACCCCCTGCAACCTGGCAAAGATGACTTCATTAAAAGTTGAATCTTCTGAAGAAAACTGGAATTCAGTTGGAAGGGGTGTGTGGTGAATGGTAGTTTTTTTTTCTTCGATTATTGGCAATGAAATGAGATGAGTCAGCAGTTAAGCTCAATATAGAAAAGCTCAAATTATAGCGACTGTATTGTCTAATGTGTCATGCTAAAGAAATGTCTTCAAAAGCCGAGGTGGGCATGTGCTGACCAATGTTCCCCACTAAGGTTCGATGGTTCGTGTGCAAAGTAAGATATATAAAACATTGAACGGAAAGATGCACAGCATCCATTTTTTTTGTTTAATATTTTACCAAATTTGCTGCGCGTTAATTCTGCTGCTCGGTGTCGCTCATATATCTGCGCGGCCGCGCAGCTTAAAGGGAACATTGGTGATGACTACGACATATGAACGAGTTAACGTTACCGTATTACAAGAAATAGCCCGTCAGTCAACGGTGGAGTCCACTAAAATTACTCGATAACGATGTATTCAAGTAACGATCTTTACAAAATCCGATTGAGCACTCTGAGATTTTTTTTAGCCGCCTTTATTTCACACAACGTCATATCTAGCCTCAGATACAAAGCTTCTATTTCTCTTTTAGGTCTGTAGTTGTGATACGCTTGTTAATAGCTACTGTTTATTTGCACATTTGTTGTGTGGCCTTGCTCTCTCTCTATTTGCACACGTTTTGTTGATATTAGTATCCGCTGTTCGCATACACCGTGCTGCAGTTCAGAGCCTGAGGCTTAACTTTAACCATGAGTCCCGTTAGGGGAGAGGAGGGGGCTTGGGGTGAGATGGCGCTTAGTCTTCAATGTTGAAGATCAACGAGTCTAAGCTAGAAACCATAGTCACGTGATGTCAGGTCCCCCTCCCGCTCCCCCTACCAGCCTCACCCCCACCGTTGAGCATTTACATTTGTATGCGTAGAATGGAAGGTTGAATCCTGTGTGGTAAATATCACCAGAAAATGGGGCAATAACAGCAGTAATAAATTTTTTTCAAAAATAAAAATTGAAAACTATTTTTAAAGAAAATAATAAGAATATTATTTATTCAAACTGATTATAAAAATAGTAAGCCTTTTCAAAAAAGTTGATTAAGAACAAGCAAATGCAAAATTTTTTTCAAAATTTGTATTTTAACATTTTTATTTTCACATGACTGTCAATTCAAAAAAGTTCGTTGTATTTTATTACTAAAGTGTCTGATTTTGGTGTTAAATCTATCACACTTAAGATTTCGTTTTGGAGTTGTAGATAGGATGACCAATATGTCTTCAAAACATCACAAATATCAAAATCAATAACTAAGACTAGGAAAGGCATGCAAAGATTCCAGGATAAAAAGAAAGAAATATTAAGAAAAAATGAGAATTTTGCGCTGTCTCTGAAACTTAATCTCGAAACTGAATGAGTCTCTGAATGAGGCAATGTGCGGATAGACACATTAACAACACGTATAGAATGTAAGATAGTTATCTTTTTAAAATACTTTAGATTAACTCGTGGTGTCTGTTTGAACCCTTCATTGCTTGCTTGTCGGTCGCCAAAACTTTGGATCGATTTTTAACCCACTTGCTCGTAAGCTAGCGAGCTGAAATTTAGCAGGCAGTTTTGTGGCGATGATAAAAACTATGTATCAAAATTTCAGATCGATCGCATGTACTGTAATTAAATTATTGAATTTTTAGATTATTTTATTTATTCCTATGTATCATGTTATTTTTTTTAGATAGAGTGTCGCGGTGCGTATTATATTGAACAACCTTTCTGTCGCGCAATAAGGTGCGTATTTTATTGACAACACTTTTCATAAACATATTCGTGATCGGTGGGCATTATATTAAACATGTTTTACGACACAACTGCAATTTTGTATTTTTGAATGGTCTTGTGCTGCGTATTATAATGAACATTATTTTAGTTACGTCTAGTACATAAAGGATTTATAGTGAAAAACTTGGTTTTTACGGGTTTTTTTAAATTAAAAAATTAATAACATTTTTGAATTAGATGCAACTGAAATATTGTTGTATTATCAGTATTGGCATTGTATCCAATTAGTTCCTTCCCTATTCTGTATAGCAATATGTTTTCTATCACTTAAACTTCTCTTTTGCCTCTCAGCCGTGGACCACATCTAATACATAATGGACGAAAGCTGATGTAAAGAGGACCACAGCTGATGTATAGAGGACCACAGGTGATGTATAGAGGACCGCAGCTGATGTATAGAGGACCACAGCTGATGTATAGAGGACCACAGCTGATGTATAGAAGACCACAGCTGATGTATAGAGGACCACAGCTGATGTATAGAGGACCGCTGGGGAAGTAGTGTGCACAGTATGTGATAAAGATCGGAACAAGGTAAATATATTATGGTCTTCATATGATATAGTTTGGCTGAAATCTGATATATATGTTATATATGGGACATATATGTATGTATGTGTATTTTTATATATATATATATATATATATATGTATATATATTGTGTCAGATCTAATATACATGGGGCCACATATGATATATAGACGGTCACATTTGATAAAGAGAATACCATATTTATTATAAATTGGGCCACATCTGATAAAGATTGGGCGACATCTGATAAAGAGCCGGCCTCATCTCCCTTTGCTGTGTGGGAATATATAGTCCATAGATCCATATGAAGTGTTCAATTAAATAATCAATGGGCATCAAAGCGGCGTTAAAATAACCATTCCATTGAGCTCTGTGATTTGCAACATCAAAACACGTTTAAGTGCACATGACATTAATAATTTTAGTTTAAAAAAAAATTAGAATCACATTAAAATAGCTCTTAAACTCTAAAAAAAATATTTAAGTCAGGTGAAGTCTAAAATTATCATTTTAAAAATAAAATGAGATGATTAGCAAACAATTTATTTCCATAAAATAAATTAATTTTAAAATTCCCCCTTTTTTATAATCCATTTAACGTTGTGTTATTTCCGCACAAGTCATTACTTTCTGAAACGTAAGTACCTGAAATATAATATTATTATTTGATTTATTTACAGAATAATGGCTGGTCACTTTATGATATAATTTCCCCCAGATAAATGAAATGTCTAAGTGTGTGACTTCACGGAGCCAGTAGTTTTAAAATGTAAAGTAACATTAAAAAAAACCACGCAACACAAGAACATCGTAATTTATACAAGCTAAACTTAACCTCTCAGTTTACTTGAGTAGCCACTGTTGCTGCTTATTTCTGCTCCGCTGCCATGACAGAGGCGATAAAATCTGGCCAACTGACAGATTCCCCCAGGAGCCCTTGGAGCAGCCCGGTACTGCTCTTATCACGAGTGCCCAGCGTGCTCTTGTTCTTTTGCGCACTCATCAAAGGCGTTGCTCAACATCCCCACCCCGTCCCGGAGAGATAGACCGACCCTGGTGAACTCCCGTAGGGGCCAAATCTACGGGTCTGCGCGACAAGGCCGTACATATCTCTTGTGTGGTTAATTAGGCTATCTGACTTGTGACACCCCCAGCTTGGTTACTCGTGGAAAGGTTATAACATGTGTTTCTGGTTATGATGCACGCAGTTAGTTGTTGCGACACATGAAATATATTTGGAGGTTACAATCAGTTTAGTGCCTTTTATATATATATATACTATTGTATTAACCGTCAAAAATGACGGAAGTTTTAAAAATGGATATATTACAGTTTTTGTAATTATCCCTTTTGCCTGTAAGCCGCATAGTAAATAATCAGAAAATGTAGAGACCAAGGGGAAAAAAAATTAAATCTCTTTTCCATATTGTACAATTTTATGCCGACGTTTGAAAATAGCGTGTTTTTTGGTGGGTTTTTTTTTGAACCCCCGTTCAGTATTTTTTTCAAGGCTATTTTTTTAGCGGTGCGCTTTCTAAAATCTAGCGTTAGGAACGGACATAGCAGAGTATATATTTTGATTATGTATACGAATACATGTGTTATGAGAAAACCTCCAAGCTTAGGCTTCGCGTTATATAAGTTTGCATGAATAATAATGATATAATCAGGATAATAGTAAATGCATAGTGAATTACACACAGCATCAGGTGATACTACAGCAAAGAAGTTTTAAGTTCGAAATATTAACAAATATTGCTGAGGAGTCAGCCGGACGTTAACTTGCGGCATTGAATAGTGCGCAGCAACTATGAGTGCACCAATAATACAGCACAGTGAGTTAAAACAAAATTATGTGACTGTAATGTGATCCACATCAAGCACATATGTGATTTGAAGCAGTTTAAGCTTCATTGATGATTATGACTTGTCAGTTTATTCGCCCATTTGTCCGTACATTATTACCACAACATTACCAAGACATGTAAAAAAATCAAATGTGATTTTTACACATGTTAATAACAAAGAACTATTCATTTTGCATGAAACGTAGTAAGCAATGTTTGTCACAGGATAACAGAAAAGATTAAATTATCAACTGTTAATTATATTTACAATTTAATATAAACGTGTTAGTAATTCACATAAACGTTTTTATTATTGTCAAGTCAGCACCTTTTCAAGATCTATTATGACTTGTCAGTTTATGCGCCCATTGGTCCATACATTATTACCTTTACATTATCAAAAACATGTAAATAAAAAATTGTAACTATTTATAAATATGAATAACAACGAACTAGTAAAGTTAATCACTGGATAAAAGAAATATTAAAGTATCAACAGGTAATCGTATATAAAATTTAATATGCACGTCTTAGGAATTGTAATAAACGTTTTCATTATTGTCAAGTCAGCAACTCTTCCAGTTGTTCTATATTAAAATCTAATATTTTTTTATTCCAAATTAGTCTAAGACGCATTAAAATATTACACGTAAATAACAATTTAAAAAAAAACTATTTTGGGGAGGAGTCCGATTTTTAAATATGTTATTTTTTTAAACATACAAATATGCAATCTCAAAGTGTATAAAAGAAAAACAAACGCTAAACTGAAGCATAAGTTGGCAAATTTCATTTGCAGTAATACATAATGGCTTTGTAGTTCAAAACGCATCGAAACTTGACAACCAAACGACAACCAATTGTAAATTTCATAAACCGAAAAACGAATGTTATATATTAATATAGAAAATTAAATTTATAATTACATACGTAATATTGACATGGACACATACACAAAAACGGTCATTTAATACAAAAATATAATAATAATATTAATCACATCAAATAAAACATGGCTCTTTTTAAATCCTTTATAATAACTCGTGGTGTCTGCGGCCGACCGACCGACCGACCGACCGACCGACCGTCCGACCGACCGACCTTGTCGCCAAAACTTTTGATCTATTTTTAACCCACTTGCTCGCAAGATAGCGAGCTGAAATTTTTCAGGCAGTTTTGTACCGATGATAAAAACAATGTATCAAAATTTCAGATCGATCGCATGTACCGTAATTAAATTATTGATTTTTTAGATTATTTTATTTATTCCTATGTATCATGCTATTTTTTGAGATAGAGCGTCGCGGTGCGTATTATATTGAACAACCTTTCTGTCGCGCAATAAGGTGCGTATTTTATTGACAGCTCTTTTTATAAACATATTCCTGATCGGTGCGCATTATATTAAACATGTTTTACGACACAACTGCAATTTTGTATTTCTGGATGGTCTCGCGCTGCGTATTATAATGAACATTCTTTTAATTACTTCTCGTACATAAAGGATTTATAGTCAAAAACTTGGTTTTTTACGGGTTTTTCTTATTACTTCGTTCCCTTCACACATTAATAAAAGCTGAAATAATGACGTCACGTCACAATATTTTATGGCGAAAAACACATTTTGTTAATCTCGAAAGCAACATATATAATCAAAATATATACTCTGCTATGTCCGTTCGTAACGCTAGATTTTAGAAAGCGCACCGCTAAAAAAATAGCCTTGAAAAAAATACTGAAAAAAAAACCAAACAAAAAAACAAAAAAAACAAAAACCAGAAAAAACCCGCTATTTACAAAGGTCCGCATAAAAGTGTTCAATATGGAAAAAGGATTTCATTTTTCTCTCTTGGTCTCTAGATTTTCTGATTATTTATTATGCGGCTTTCAGACAAAAGGGACAATGTCAAAAATAGAAATACATCCATCTTGAAAACTTCCGTCATTTTTGACGGGTAATACACTAGCGTATATATATATATATATTACCCCCCCACACCAACTGGAATACGCTAGCTATTCAGTGCCGGATTTACGTATAAGCTAAACAAGCTATAGCTTAGGGCCCCTACTTTCTTGAGAACCCCGCAAACATTTTATTCTCTGAGTAAGCAATTGTCATATTTGGCATTGAAAAAGAATATCTATACTTATAATGGGCCCCATATCTCAAATAGCTTAGGGCCTCATCAAGTCTAAATCCGACACTGTAGCTATTAATTGCCCGAAGAATTTTGTGTGTGTGTCATTTATGTAGTGAAAATAAAAGTAACAAATGTTTAAAATATAATAAATAACCAACATTTGGCACCAGGTGACGACAACACTGACCTTGTCTCGGACTTCCCCAATTGGCAGTGATACGAAATATGTGCAAACAAGACTCTGGGAAGGGGGGCGAAGGGTAGAGTCCATATGAACAGGAGGGTACAGGCTGACAGAAAATCTCTGGGGGTGAATCCAAATAAAATAAATTATGTATGGCCAGGGGTCATCGGAACTCGATTTGAGACATTTATGGGGGGAAAAATAGAAGATAGGCATTACAAAAAAATTAGTTAAATGATATTCCACACAGTGGCGTTGCTAGAACTTTTGCCGCCCGGGGCCGTCTCAAATTTGCCGCCCTTTTTAGGGGCCGCCATAAATGACGTCACGCACCCGGGGGGGGGGCGTGTCATACATTTGTGACGATGTGTGACGAGGGGGTGTGTCTAAGAAATCTGACGTCACGTCCAAACGCGTAACTTTAGATAAAATTTCCACTTCAATATTTGATTACTGACACTTTATTTAATGCCGTGTATGTAAAACGCGTGTTACGATATTACAATGCAGCCTTACACTAAAAACATACTTAAATGAAAAAATTCCATTTGAAACATTCTCATTTTCAAATAGGAATTATGGCTTTTAAGGTGGGGGGGGGGATGTCAAAGGTTTGTGACGTCATATTGAAGATGGGGTCTAGTTTTTGTGACGACGTGTGACGAATGGGGAAAGGATGAAAAATTAGCCAAAATCGCGTGATGCCATTTAATTACGGCCACTTAGTCGATTATATGTTAGTTTTTATAAATTAATAAACATGAATAAATAATTGTAATTGAAACGAAGTAAAGGTGGGGAACGTGTTTACCATTGCGTGCCATATTTATGTAAGCCGTAATAAAAGAGTCCTCATAAGATGATATACCTATAAATACACATTTATAAAAATACACGATACCTTTTTTAAAAGCAACAAGAAAGTTACTGAGGTCGCTGGTCCCCCCCCCACCCCCAATGAGACAAAATATATTCCAAATTTACACCCCAAAAACATTACCTAACATAGAAAATGTATACATTTGTTAGAATGTAAGCATATTTATACATTTACTTTTATAATAGAAAAATCGTGTATTATGATATCAAAATTTAAATTATTTGTAATATCTTGTTCTATGGACAATATTAACTGATAGTAATTTTTGAAAACATTCATCGCATGTTGGGTACAGAATTTTCCAATCTATACTGTTGAATAAATTTTAATAGATCAAGGGGGCCTTTTCCCCCGTTTTTCTAACATAATGTCTCTTCTTGTAGTGTATGTACAGCCATAAAAATCTGGATCCCTTTTCTTTCAATTTGGTATTGTTCTTTATCGATGTCAATAAAGTAATTTATTTGATGTTCAAATGCTTCATTTAGTAGGATACATGGCATTATATACGAATATTTTCTTGCAATGGCCTGTAGCTGATCAAAGTCTTTTTTAATTTTCTGTTATAATTTCATCCATAGATAAAAAAACATTTTTCGTTGTACTTCTAGTTCTAAGGATAGAACCACGTCTTCTTAATTCCCCCCAAACATATTTTTTTGTTTTATCCTTCTAACTCCGTGTTCAATTGATATCTTCAACTCTTCACAAATTGTTTGACTGATATAACAGCTTTTTCTATTAGCTCATCTCTTTGTTCCATGCAATGACGGTTTCCCATAAATTAGGTTAACATAGAAAAGAAAAATATTACATTGAATGAATTGAGCAAGGTACCATTGTCTGATCTCCTTTTACTAGTTACTTCTTCAGATGTCAACTATTCCAAAACGTTTGAAATTTTAAAGTATGTCTTTAAAAAAAATATGTATCCCTAATGTGGTGTTTATTAACAGAGAAATTTGAATAGTTTCATATTCTTGTCATAAATCTTAATAATTTTCGACCAATAATAGACGAATTCAAATTGTTTAAACATTACTTTAATTGGATAGGCTTAACATTTTTAATTCAATAACCGTATTTTAATGAAAAACACAAATTATTTATGCTAGTGCTACTTTAATGAAATAAAAAAAAATTTAATAACTTACCTTACAATAATTTTCTGAAAACTTAAACAGTAATATAAATTACTACTTGCAAGTAAAACACAATATTTGAACCAACATGCGTCGTAGGTACTTGTTCATTCTGCATCATTCTGCGAATGTCAAAATTCCACGCAAAAACTGTCGTGGCGAAATTATAGAAACAAATCAATACATTTTTGAACGATTAACCTTTTTTAACGGTTTTAAGCTAGTTATAACATCCACTCTGTAATCAAACAAATGTGCGAATTTTAAGACTCGAAAGTATGAGTATTGTTTGTTTCACTCGGTTTTTCCCTTTTCAAAAGAATAAGAAATACTTTTAAAAAAATATTTTTAAAAAACAAAACACGCTTTTATTCTCTTCTTTTTAGTCCACTTAAAAAAAACTTGTTTTTTTTAAATCTTTTTTTTTACCTCTATTTATTTTCTTCTTTTTGGTCCACTTTAAAAAGTGGTTTTAAAAAATATATTTTTACCTTTATTTATTATACCAAACACCCCATAAGCGCCCGCCCAAGGTTTAAACTCCACTTGGTCGAGGTCACGCAGTGAACTCGGCACGTGAATGTAAACAAAAAAGCAGACGGATACAGATAGTATATATAGATAAACTTAAAAATCCATTAATTTAATTACAGTACATTCGATCGATCTGAAATTTTGATTCAATGCATTGTCATCCAAGATTTATCTGTGGTAAAATTTGAGGTCTCTAGGACCATCAGAAGTGGTTTAATTTTACGTTGCAAGATTTGACTGATACAAACAGTGTGACTTATATAAAAGCTTTTAAAAAATGGCGGTTGTCGGCAATGGTTGTACTTTTCAAATGCCCACAAATTCCGCCCCTAAATGTATGCCGCCCGGGGCGGACCGCCTCCTCCGCCCCCTCCCAGCTACGCCCCTGATTCCACATGGGTTATAAGATTTTATCTGAGAAACTTATTCTAACACCACTTTCCCTTCCATGCGCCAGATTGTCAACCTTATTCCTGCGCTCAAACCGGAGTCAATGCCCAACACATATCACATATGCTAGGAAGAGAAACTATAAACTTTACATAATGTATATACCAGTTCTCCGCACTATTCTCCTATTTGTTTCATCTCTTCCCTCCCTCTCAATTTTTCTTTCCTTCACTATATTCATTTATGTTTACCGTGTTTACCTTCTTTTACATTTTATTAGCCGTCTTTGTCAGTTATAATTTTCTTTGTTGTGTTGTGTTTATATATTTCCACAAAAAGATATCCTATACAAATTCTTATGCCACCGCATCATTCCAAATAAATCTCTACTCTTCACCCACAAGCTTCTATCTTGACACTTTCTGCATCACGCGTGAGAACATCAGCTCAAATATCCCTGATTATACCAAAGTAATGTCCAGGCTTTACATTTGTCTTCAGCTTTTCAAAAAAAGAGAGAGAGAGAGAGAGAGAGAGAGAGAGAAGAGAGAGAAGAGAGAGAGAGAGAGAGGGGAGAGAGAGAGAGAGGGGGAGAGAAAGAGAAAGGGTGAGAGAAAGAGATAGAGAGAGAGTAAGAGAGACAGGGGGAGAGAAAACGAGAGGGGGAGAGAAAGAGTGTGTGAGAGAGAGAGAGAGAGAGAGAGAGAGAGAGAGAGAGAGAGACATAGACAGAGAGAAATGTTGCGTTTAGTTTAATGTGATTTACTTTACAAATGTCATGTTGTCATGATAAGGTTTGCAATGTAATGTCATAAAATGTCTGAGACTCAGACTCTGAAATGTGGGCGTAGAAATTCCAGCGTCAATAACGTACGCTTTCTAAACAGTTATTAATATCTTTTTAATGTTTAAGGCTACAGCTGGATGACAGTGGTTTAGGTCAAGTTGTTGGAGCTTCTTAACATGATGACATATAACGCTGACCTTTAGTCACGTGCTACTGTAACAGAGACGCTGCATATGTGACGTAATCACTGAACTGCCTTGTTTTCTATCGCGTTATCTGCCCAGGTTTTAGTCATTGTTTTCTAAGACTCTGTATCGCGTTGTTATCTGCCCATGTTTTAGTCATTGTTTTCTAAGACTCTGTATCGCGTTGTTATCTGCCCATGTTTTAGTCGTTGTTTTCTTCTGTGAGGTTAACCATCAAGTGCGTGTGTGTGTGTGTGTGTGTGTGTGTGTGTGTGTGTGTGTGTGTGTGTGTGTGTGTGTGTGTGTGTGTGAATTCTGTGATACTTTTGATTTGTTATGTGTATACGAGTGGGTAGTCTTAGCGATAATGCAGTTCATAAGAGCATGATTTGTTTTATATTCCACGTGTGAAAGCTGCTATGTTTTATGCTTGAACACTGCTACATTTCTATATTTTAATTTTTCAATATCTTCATACTTAAATGTTTACATATACGTAAGTGTGAATGTTTTGTAAATCTCAGTGTAGCCGAGTGGTGGTTATAATTTAAACAGGTAAATACTGAACAACAAATTGTGAGTAAGTGGACAGTAATTTAATCAATACTTCAGGAAAAAAACAACAACAAACAAACAAACAAACAAACAAAAAAAAACCACCTCTTCATTCCTCTCACTCCTTCTGTCTTTTTTATTACGTCCTTCGTTTTGTTTTCTTACTGCGTCGCGGTGTGGGAACATGTAGTGCAGCACGGTGCAGGTGCACGCTGCTACATTAGTTTGAATCTGTTTCATACCTCTTTGTTTAAAAAGTGTTATATTTATGTTAGAGTGGTGTTCTATATCTTTGCTTGAATGGTGTTACATTTCTATGTGTATATGCATGGAGATACATCTCTATGTATGAATGGCGTGAAAATATATGAGTGATGACCGATGTAATTCAATGACCAGACCATGTCGCTATGTAATCTTGAGATTCTCTCAGTCAGCAATTTAAATTCTAAATATTTCCAAGTAATTTCTCCGCTCAAAACGTAAAACCCTTTGACTTTTTAGATTTATATTATACCTTTTAATTTGTTTTTATAAGAAAAAAAACGTATTATATCAAATTAGTCGACTTCGTAAACAATTTATTTAAAAATTATTCGTATCATTGTGTGCGTTGATATCTTATAGAGAGAAAGAGACCAAATTTTTAGCTCCAAATTCTTGTTAACACGCATTCAATGTGCAAATAAAGACCCCCATGTCAAAGTATTGTGTTGTGTGTGTTGCTTTATTCTTTTTCAAAAAAATATGTAGAAAGCGTTTGAACTTTATTTTTTTCTTAACAGCTTTGGATTCTAGCTGACATTATTGTATCCCAATCAAAGAACAAACAAATTACTTGCATGCCGGAGTGTGTCGTGAGATACATTTAATTTGAACTTTTAAAACAGTGGAAAATCGATACGCCAAGAATCGGTTACGAAAATTAGCAATCAAAGGAGGAGCATACATTGGATTGTGTTTTTTTTTCTTTTAAAGGGGGGGGGCAGGGAAATGGGGGTGGGGGTAAAATGGGCCAGACAGAGGTCGGGCAATGATTGATTTGTTTCGTTCCACCTCTTCTTCTTTACTTAACTTTGTGGCAATTACTTTAGTTATTTTCGGAAGGCACTTTTTACAGAGAATTAAGACAGTCAATATAAAAATTTCAAGGTGAATATTATATTTAACGACAGTTAAGACGGCCAATGTCTAACAGTTACATGACAAAAAGGCACCCAAGTTACGTGGTTTATCTGGCCACTGTCCGTCACTATGCGAAGACCGTGTCGACTTCGTCGGGCGAAATAACAAAAAGTCAGAACGACTTAGTTTAGAAAGATAAGCTGTTCCATGCAGCTAACCGCCTCTCTCCCTGCATGTGTGGATAACTCAGCTTGACAGCAGCAACGTCACATGAATGGCCGGAATCGTCATTTCGTCAGTGATACAAGACAATTTTAACAACTTGATGTTGTCGTATATTATATGTTTGCGCTGTGGTATTTTTTGTTTTTGGAGGCTGACCTTTAAGAATGTTTTGGACAAAAGTCGATGACATAAGAATGAAAGTTATATCTTAAAATTGCTGTTTCTGAAAAGCTACTATTGGTATATATTAATATTTAGTGGCCCAAATTTGCCTATCCTAAAATTCCGTAGAAGATGATAATAATAATAATCTTTATAAATACCAGTCCCCCCCCCAAAGCAACAAACCACGCCCTAGCAAATGAACTCTTGGACGATGAGAGTTTACTTGTCGATAATGAACGTCTAACAATCACTTAAATAACTCCCATCTAACGACCCCTTTAATTTAATGTTTTCCACAAAGACGTCAAATATTTGATATGTTTACTGCTTCTAACTGGTAAGGTTTAAATTTCCTTTGGTTGAGGGGAAAATATTTTATCCAATATTCTATTTTGTAACAAGTGCTTCGTAACTGAATTATGTGTCAGAAAGATGTTTACAAAAACCTCATTAACTTAAGAATATATCTTGATAGCAAGTTTTGAACCTCACGTTTAAAGGGAAAGATCGTTTGGAAAGGTCATCAAGAAGTAACAGAATTACTTATAATCTATTATTCTTATCTTATCTGTTACAGACGCCCTTTCTGTACAGAAGATTATTGCGTCCTTCGCTTATCAATGGTTTATTTCTAGTCTTGTATTTTTTATTAGAGCTTAAAATGTTGATTGTGTTTTTGTTTTCTTTAAATATTCTACTCAATTAATCAAACATATAAACAGAAATGTGCAAAAGTATATATTCAATAACATGTCAACGGATTAATGTAGATGAAACACAACGCAATATTTATTTATTCATTTAAAGCACAATCCAATAGTCATAACAAATCAAACGTTCATTCAGTATAATTATAATTATAACGCATCGTTTACTTGATTATGTTCGATCACATATTGATTTCACTATAAAAAAGAATCTAAATAAGTTTTTGAGAGACATTTAGAGACTCATAATTCAAAGTCCGATCTTTCTATCTAGAGTTCACTCCTCTGGCGCTCGAATCAACGAAAACTTTCCGCAAAGTTTGAGAAACACTGACGTATTAGACAGTAATGACTCTTGAACAGAAAGGACGAAAAAGAACGTGGGAAGAATCCTACAAGAGAAATCACACTTTCTAATGAAAAGGGTCAAGGTCGTATTTGTCATGTTCTTCCCATTATGGCATCCACCGAAAATTTGAGGTAAGGTGTTTTCTTAGCAACGCTCTCGGCAGCGTCGGTTCTAGATTTAGAATTATTTTGTTGTGTGCATGAAATGTCATTAACACTCTCTTTCCTTGTGTCTCTCGGTGTTTTACTGAAATGAGAAAAGCCAGACTTAGCTTTTGGGATACCTAATGGTGAGTCGTCTAAATAGTCTTTCTGCCCCTTCCACGTGAAACCCGGTTGTGATCTGCCGGGTAAATTGTTTTCTTCAAGAGTTACCTCGGCTGTTTGAGAAAAGCACTTCGGTGATGGCGTTGCTGTTGTGGAGGTGGGAAGTGAGAAAAATGGCTGCGACGTCGGCGTTGTCTGTGAGCGCTTACTCATGTCTTGTGGGGACGTTGGAGACGGACTGTTGCACGGGTCATCGTATGGAGACACTGACGGTGGCGGGGAGGTTCTAATGGCATCATTTTGGGATCTCCTTTGTAAATAGGCTGCACTTGGTCGGGGAGAAGTATTTTCTGTGAGCTGGCCCAAGTGTTGTGATGAAAAGGACTCGGTGGTTCTCAAATTGACCGGTTTTCTACTGTCGTCAGGTGAGAGAGACAACTCTCTGGAAGCCTCGTCATCCGTGTCATTCATGGGATAATCTGAAGATGATAGAGTGGGTCGGGATATCAGAAACGGAGGAGGGAAAATTAACGGGTACATGTTGAAGAATTTTGAAAGGTTTCCCGGATCTTGAAGCCCGGGCGCTGAAATTGGGGAAACTGGTGGCCCCTGGCTGAGCGGGAAGTGTGGTCTCGGGGGGAACGCTGGTTGGGTGGCGAAGCTTGGTCTTAGCGTGGACAGGAGAGGGGAAGCAGATTTTATCCCTGACGCGAGTTGTTCAATGGCTCGCTCCAAGTTCCCGCCACAACCCTGCCACACGAGTTCAAGCAGGTTGGGGTTGTGATTGGGGAATACCCGCTGCAGAAATTCCTTCGGCGTCATGTTGCCCAGCAACATTCTCGATTTGGCAAGGTCCATCGGTGACTGCGGGCAAGGCTGGATGTTTCTGCCAAACGCAGAGCTGCGCTGGGCATGCTGCAGGGCCAGCTGGTGATTGGTCAGTTCTGTCCTCCGCTCTCTCTCCAGCATTACCATTTCCAGCTCTTTGTCAGCGAAGCATCTTCGTTTCCGCATCCGCTCGTTGACGAAGGGTGACATATTTTTGACTACCTCCTGTGTTGGAAGCGCATGAAGGCGGGAGCGATAATCTGAAAAGATTTAAATAATAATGCTAATTATAATAAATAATAATAATAAAGAATATGAACTTATCTTTCTAAATTTGATTATTGAAAGTACGAGCGTATTTTACTTATGGATATTTAATTTGATTTTTTTTCTTAAATGTATAAATACGCGTTTATAAAAAGATTTCAAAAGAACAAATTAATATTTCAGTTTAACCCTAAAAGTGTTTGGAACTTTTGAATATCTAAAAATAGCAGGTATGTATTTTTCTTTAATTTCTTTTTTTTATTATTTTTTTTTACATTTTACTAAATGAGCCCGATCATTGAGCGACCATAAAATTGCTGATGTGAGAACTCATATTCATTGTATTGACTATTTGTGATACAAGGCAGGGGTCGATCAACCGTGAGTTAATATCACTTCAGTTCTTCTGGTCACAAAGGGTTGCATTGGTGTCGGTGTAAGGCAGGTGTCCAAACTCTCATATCAATGTTACATCAGAAAGTTGATCAAATGTGTTGTAGAACTGAGGTCAATGTAGGGAGGGTCACATGTGACCTAGTGATCGCGTCAGGTTTCATTATCATTTGATGTAGGTCATCGAGGGAATTTTTAGCTCAATCTGACTTCAGGATGTGTCTAAAATTTGTATCCAAAATGAAGGAACCTCGAGGGTAAGTGAATGCCACCAGGCTTGCATGATATAATTTATTGTCATTAATGTGGGAGTATTGATTGTCGGAAATTTTGTCAAAATTGCATGGAATATTGATAACATTGAAGGTTAAGTGAAGGTTATTCGTCTTACCAAAGAGAATGTACTGTCAATTCTGATCTGTTATAGTTTAAGCTTGCATTCATATGAACGTTTTAGATTGGGTGTAAGATTACATTACCAAACACACATACACTCGTTGATGACGAAATATTTGACAAGACTAAAACATGTGTAAATGTGACAGTGGTTAAAACAGCTTCCTTCTACAAGGTGCTTTACACCAGGCTCCTTTCAATACCGCTCCTTTCAATACCACTCCTTTCAATACTGCTCCTTTCAATACCGCTCCTTTCAATACCGCTCCTTTCAATATCGCTCCTGTCAATACTGCTCCTTTCAATACCGCTCCTTTCAAAACCGCTCCTTTCAACACCGCTCCTTTCAATACTGCTCCTTTCAATACCGCCCCTTTCAATACCGCTCCTTTCAATTCCGCTCCTTTCAATACCGCTTCTTTCAATACCACTTCTTTCAATACCGCTCCTTTCAATACCGCTCCTTTCAATACCGCTCCTTTCAATACAGCTCTTTTCCATACCGCTACTTTCAATACCGGTCCTTTCAATACCGCTCCTTTCAATACCGTTCCTTTCAATACCGCTTCTTTCAATACCACTCCTTTCAATACTGCTCCTTTCAATACCGCTCATTTCAATACCGCTCCTTTCAATGCTGCTCCTGTCAATACTGCTCCTGTCAATACCGCTCCTTTCAATACCGCGCCTTTCAATACTGCTCCTTTCAATACCGCTCCTTTCAATACTGCTCCTTTCAATACCGCTCCTTTCAATACCGCTCCTTTCAATACCACTCATTCCAATACCACATCTTACCAATATTGTTCTCATCAACTGGGTCGTCGAAGTGACAATCTTGTAAGATACAGGTGTGTGCTCAATGTGAAGGTGGCTTAGGGTTAACGCTACTTTTGTGTATACAGTAATCCATGACAAGTGAGTGTAAAAAAGTAACGCAAAACTGAATTGGGGTGGTTGGGTTTAGAACAGTTGGATCGTGGTACTTTATCTTACCTTGTTAATTTGATCTATAAAATTTATTTCAACATTTAAAGAATAAATGTTCGGATATTTGGATTGGACTGTATACAATCGGCAACGCAATGTCTTCAAATTGACTAACACTAAACACATTTCAAAGCCAAACATTCACATTGTTAATGAAATTTCGGGTCTACGTTGCTTAATTTGTGCTGTTTTTACTTCAAAATGATATTTTCTTTGCAAATCATTTTCTTCTGCATAGAAGAAGCGTTTGTATTGATAAGACAAGACAAATCAGCCCTCTACACTTTCTGTGTTGAGTTGGGTGTTTTTTTTTAACTGGGGCACCAAAGACTACGGGTGTAAGTGCTAAACTGGGGCACCAAAGACTACGGGTGTAAGTGTTAAACTGGGGCACCAAAGACTACGGGTGTAAGTGTTAAACTGGGGCACCAAAGACTACGGGTGTAAGTGTTAAACTGGGGCACAAAAGACTATGGGTCTAAGTGTTAAACTGGGGCACCAAAGACTACGTGTAGTAAAGTGATCAGGTCGCCACCAAACAGACTAGTAAGGAAAAAAAAAGTTTGTTGACTTCTAGACTAAACAAAAGTAACACTTGGTTGCACTCACTTGAGAGAATTTCTCTGGACAGCGAGTGCTGCTGGAGGCTGCGCAAGTTCCGCTGTAGCATCTTTCTCTGCTGCAGCAAGGTGGCCGCTGACTTGACCTTGGCTTTCAGGGCGCTCGTCATCTCACTGGCCTGGTGCCTGCAACAATGATGGTCAGGGTGGAATCAAATTTGTAAATACATTTACTGCTTACAACAGTTGTCAATCGCACTGCTATGAAGAACAATTATTGCTATAAATTAATTTATATAAGAAAAGAAGCATGTTGACTGTATAGACTGCATATAATTAAGAGGAAAGTTTTGGGAGACCATCACAAATACATGAGCTATGGCAGGGGTCACCAAACTACGGCCTGCGGCCTGCGGGTCAGATCCGGAACACGACGCTATTTCATCCAGTCACGGCAACGTACTTGAATTATGAATGTGTTTGATAGAACATATGGAACAGGAAAAAGTATTCAAACAATTTACATATTAAATTTAGAATACTATATTATCATAACATTTGTGAGGAAAGCCCGGCTGCTCTGTGCTATAAAATTTACTTTTTCCAATTATTTTATCTAAATTTTGTGTGTGCACATTTGGGGCATTAGGTCTGACAATACCTACTTTTTGTGTGCACATTGGGGCATTAGGTCTGACGATACCTACTTTTAGTGTGCACATTGGGGCATTAGGTCTGACGATACCTACTTTTAGTGTGCACATTGGGGCATTAGGTCTGACAATACCTACTTTTAGTGTGCACATTGGGGCATTAGGTCTGACAATACCTACTTTTAGTGTGCACATTGGGGCATTAGGTCTGACAATACCTACTTTTAGTGTGCACATTGGGGCATTAGGTCTGACAATACCTACTATTAGTGTGCACATTGGGGCATTAGGTCTGACAATACCAACCTTTAGTGTGCACATTCGGGCATTAGGTCTGACAATACCTACTTTTAGTGTGCACATTGGGGCATTAGGTCTGACAATACCTACTTTTAGTGTGCACATTGGGGCATTAGGTCTGACAATACCAACTTTTAGTGTGCACATTGGGGCATTAGGTCTGAAAATACCAACTTTTAGTGTGCACATTCGGGCATTAGGTCTGACAATACCAACTTTTTTGTGCACATTTGGGCATTAGGTCTGACAATACCTACTTTTAGTGTGCACATTGGGGCATTAGGTCTGACAATACCTACTTTTAGTGTGCACATTGGGGCATTAGGTCTGACAATACCAACTTTTAGTGTGCACATTGGGGCATTAGGTCTGAAAAATACCAATTTTAGTGTGCACATTGGGGCATTAGGTCTGACAATACCTACTTTTAGTGTGCACATTGGCGCATTAGGTCTGACAATACCTACTTTTAGTGTGCACATTGGGGCATTAGGTCTGACAATACCTACTTTTAGTGTGCACATTGGATCATTAGGTCTGACAATACCTACTTTTAGTGTGCACATTGGGGCATTAGGTCTGACAATACCTACTTTTAGTGTGCACACTGGGACATTAGGTCTGACATACCTACTTTTAGTGTGCACATTGGGGTATTAGGTCTGACAATACCTACTTTTATTGTGCACATTGGGGCATTAGGTCTGACAATACCTACTTTTAGTGTCCACACTGGGACAATAGGTCTGACAATACCTACTTTTAGTTCGCCCTACTTTGATACATTTTCAGCAAATAATTATGTTAGTTTTTTAATTTATCATTTAATTATTTATTGTATTTTATTTTTGCTTGTTTTTCTGTTGTTCATTTACTAGCGATCAACACGGAAGGCAACACTTGAACTTAACCTTTCTTTTAGAATGTTTATTTTGTCCGCGCTAGTCATGTTGTAAGCAAATGTAAGCCATCCGGCCCGTCGTGAAAAAAAGTTTAGTGACCTCTGTGCTATGCTAAACAAAATAAATAATAATTCCATTCATTGTAGATGATTTAAAAGAGTTCAGTTAATTTGCGTTCTGTTTCGAAATCATTCAAAATGACCGTGTGAATAAAACAATAAATGACAAATATTAATATTACACAAAACAAACACTCAAAATATCGCAAACGCACAGACTTTGGAAACTCCCGGAAAAGCAAATAAACATGAAATACCATCTTAAAGGGAAAGTTGAAAATTGTGCAAATTCTGTTGGAGTAGGTTGTTCTTTTTTTCCGAAAGCGGTCACTGTAAATTTGTACCTCGGCCAAAGTAATAATCCAGTATTTATCGTCACGTCAACGTTTTGAAGTAAACAGTCAAACTTCGTAACCCAGTCTGCATCGTAAAGTTACCATGTTGAAGTGATGAGTTACATCAAACCATTAAATCAGCCTGATACGTAACGTCAGCATGTTGAAGTGAAGAATTACGTCAAACCATTAAATCAGTCTGCATCGTAATGTCGTCATGTTGAAGTAAACAGTTACAACTTCATCAAACCTCGTAACCCAGTCTCATCGCACTGTATAACGACAACATTTTGAAATGAACAGTTAAATCTTCATTAAAATGAAAGGAGTTGGGAGGGGGGGGGGCATTTATTTGCTTATAAAATCGTCAAAGGATCCGAAATTTACAAGCCGTGTCCCGTTAAAAAGAAACAAAGTTACTGATAAAGTCACTCAACTAGCAACTGATGGAGATAAGAAAGGGAGCGAATAATGTCAGGCTCCCGGGTCGAAGCAACCGGCCATTATTTAGAGTAAATTAATTTATTCACGGATACTGCTGATAAACATACTAATTAGCAACGCTTCGCGGCACTTTCCCGGGTTATTTTATGGTCCTGTTTATGAGGGCTTTACCCGAGTCGCCACGCCCCCCTGGCCTTTAACGGAGTTAATTCGTTGTCTTGTGTTTCTACGGGGGACGTCTAGTTATACAGCATTGATAAGACAAGCGGACACGATTTACTGCCCCCTTCCCCTCGCTCCCCATGCACATTACACCTCGCACGTGCGCAACACCGTAATAATTAGATATTAAATATGTGAGCGAGTGGCATGATGGGATTGCGTTACCACAGAAATGACATTAAGAAGATTTCAAGACTACGGGTTCTCGCTCTTGTGTGAAAGGGACTTACAATTTTTTGCCTTATTTATTTGTTTATTTTTTTGCGAGAAGATAGCTTCTTGGCCACAAAAGCAAATAAACGCTTAACACGAACCATTGCGGGGAAAATGACATTAAAATAGAAATTCTAAAAGGGGTTTCGGCCTTGGGTCAGTTACCTTATGAATCTAGAGCAAGGGTCGGCGTATAAAATGTGCAGTAGCGTATGTTGTGAAATTCCTATAACTGCTTTAATTAAACGCGTATTTTTTCAAAGTTTTTTAAGGAGAAGATATCTCTTTCTATTCGAAATTTTGGACGGATTTTGTTTCTCTAGAATTCAATATTTACTGTATATGTTAAACTAAGTGAATATAATCCATTTTTTTTAAAATAAGGTATTCCTTGTCAAAAATAATCCCCGAAGAGCCTACATAATTTTTGTATTTATTTTTAGAGTTTCAAAAGAACAAATAAAACAGCTTCATTAAGGGGAAACCATCGAAACATCGATTTTAGGTAAAATAATTTATGCTTTTTTTTGTGTTATTTTTTAAAAACCAATTTCCCTTGGATAAAATTGCGTTTTATAGAATCGAAATGTCTGTCAAGCTTGATCCTGCAACTCTCCCCTGAACCATACCAGATAGAGGGTTCGGGTTTTGCAAATATGCTAAGTAGGTCCCAAGGATGTGCAACATCCAAAACTAATACCGAAAAGGTTTACTGGATTTCCTGGAAAATTAAAAAAAACAGACAAAATATCAGTATTTTGTCAATTTCTCGCCAACCATAACATCGATCGGGTTGAAATAAACGTCGAACAAAAGCTAATAATATTTGGAACAATGTTGGAGAGTGAATTTTACAAAAATGCAGTTTCGTTCAACTCCCGTAATTTTAGAAATAATTTTTTAAAGCAATTGTTTTATTTAGTTTCAAAATTATTGATTTGAAGTGACTTTTAATGCAATCTAGAAAGGATAGGTTGTGCTACGGTGACGTGGCGCCTGCGGCGCCCACTTTTTTTCAAAAGCTCAACTAACTTGTCCTTGTGTAACGATGTTACTTTGTAACTCTTTTTATGTAGGCGTTCTCACAGTAATTAATCTTGTGCACAATAATTCACTGACGAGTTCATTTATCCAAAACAACTTTAATATATATATATATTGTACACATAAGAATCATTTGAGGTAATATGACGTGGAAATCTCAAGTATACACGATACAACCTTCCCTCGTCGGAAGTCTACACACCACTGTTCGCCCAACACTTTCAACCAATAGAAATGCTCCTTTCTTCCCGCGTCTCTTGTACACGTGACCTTACGTCACAAAATTATGTTAATCAGATGTGACATTCACCCCCCATCCTTCAAAAAAAAATGTTTATGAAATACAACATTTTTGGTCTTCATAAAATCAAATCAATCTATATCTATATTCAAATTTCAAATATTTATCATCAATGAACATTCATTTTCTTACATACAACTTCTGGATATAGAATCAATAAGAAAAAATCTGTAGGACTGCATCAGTCTAAACATAAGAAATAATGAGAAAAAATCTGTAGAACTGCAACAGTCTAAACATAAGAAATAATGAGAAAAAATCTGTAGAACTGCAACAGTCTACCTGTACTGAAAAAAATGAAAATGGACTTTTAAACACATCTGTAATTTTGTGTAATTAAAACATTTAAACACTCAATATTATTAAAAATTAACTAATAATCCAATGGAATTCAAACACTGTTCCTTTGTCCATTGTTCAACAAAGAAAAATATTAATATAATTACAGTCTCTGTTTGTATCCTTTAGGAATTCACAGACTAATGTTAAAACAGTCTCTTATTTTATCATTTAGTAATTCACAGAATGTCTTTTTAATAGTCTCTGGTTTTATCAGTTAGGAGTTCACAGAGTGTCTTTATTTATTGTCATTCTACTTAATATGTCTGCAACCACATTGTCCTTTCCCTTCACAGGTTTAATGTCAAATTTGTAGTCGGCTAATAGCATAGCCCAACGATTCACTTTGGCGTTGCTGATCTTCTTCTTGTTGAATGCCACAAGTGGTTTGTGGTCTGTTAGAAGAGTGAATGTTCTACCTAGAAGGTATTTTTGAAGTTTTTGTAGAGCCCACACTATGGCTAGACATTCTCTCTCTATGGTGCTGTAGTTACACTCTGTTTTGGTCAAGTTTCTGCTAAGATACTGTATAGGATGTAGGATACCATCATGTTCTTGCATGAGGCACGCTCCTAATGCAATGGACGATGCATCGGTAGAAACAATGAAAGGTTTGTCCCATTGAGGTGTAACTAAGATGGGTTTCTTCCTGAATGCCTCTTGAATGTTCTCTAATGCGTTGAGGCAATCTCCTGGAAATTGAAATTTTCTAATATCTTTGGTTTTTGTAACTTCTGTTAGTGGATGAACTATTTCTGCATAATTTGCAATAAAAGGTCTGTAAAAGTTACATAGTCCCAGCAGGGCTTGCACTTGTTTTTTAGATTTTGGGACAGACAGATTAAATATCTTGTTTTCATTTTCTGCAGTGGGAGTGACTGCACCGCCTCCTATTCTGTATCCCAAAAAATCTATATACTTCTTTCCAATGTTGATCTTTTCTGGTGAGATTGTCACATTATGTTTCTTGAGTCTATCCAGTACAGCTTCAAGTGTATGGATATGTGATTCCCAATCTTTAGTGTGGATGCATATGTCGTCGACATAATGTACCACATTTGGAATTCCTTTTAGCATCACTTTCATAAATCTGCTAAAAGTGGCCGTACTGTTGACCAGTCCAAATGGCATTACTAACCATTCATACACCTCATCCATGGCTATGAATGCAGTGTATTTTATAGAATCAGGATCCATGTTAATCTGCCAAAAACCTCTGTTTAAGTCAAATGTAGTGAATATTCTGGAAGTACCAATTATGTCTATAATGTCTCTTGGGTCTCCAATAGGTTCATGGTCCAATTTTGTAATATTATTCAACTGTCTGTAGTCACAGCACAGTCGAATCTTTCCATTCTTCTTTTTTACTATGACAGTTGGTGAGGTATAAGTTAGCTTCAACTGCTTTTCTTATTTTGTTTTCTTTAAGTAGGTAGTCAATTTCTTGCCTTACTGTGTCTCTATGTGCCATTGGAATAGGGTATACTTTGGTCTTGAAGGGTTCATGTTCCAAAACTTGTATCTTGTGAGTCACAGTTTTTGTGTTGCCTGTTTCTTTTGTTATGACACCTTTGTATTTTTGAAAAATTTTGATCACTCTGTGTTTCATATTATCTGGTATGTCAGATGATATTTTTTCACTGTCAAGACTGTTCATTTTCATTGCATTGTCATTTTCATCATTTACCTTGATGATGACATTAACAGTTTGCTTTCCTTCTTTATTGTCATCATATGCTCTTAGTTTGTCAATATGTAATTTTTTCACATGTCCTTTGATATTGACACTATATGTGACATCACTAAGTTTCTCTTCAATTTTGTATGGACCTTCCCATGTGATTTCATTCTTTGTGTTTGGTAAGCATACTAGGACTTGTTGTTCAGGCTCAAATGTTCTCAAATGTCTGTGTCTATTTTTGATTTCTCTATGTCTTGTACTTTGCTTGATTAGTCTTTGCTTTGCTGCTTCAATACTGTAAAGTATTTTATCTCTAGTGTCTGACATCAGCTGATATCTGTCCTGTATGGCATCTTGTTTACTTATAAGCCTTTCTTTGAAATTCTTTAAGGGACTTGCAGGGTTTTGGCCAAACATTAACTCAAAAGGACTAAAGCCAGTGCTTTCATGTTTGCTGCTGTTGTATGCAAACAGTACTAAGGGTAAATATTCATGCCATATGTCCTCATGGTCCACTGTCACCTTTAATAGCATATTCTTGATGGTTTTGTTTAGTCTTTCAATCACTCCATTTGACTGTGGATGGTACACTGTGCTGTGTACTTGTGTAATGTTTAACATTTTCATAATGGCTTGTGTCATCTGACCCTTGAATTGGCTGCCATTGTCCGACAGAAGTGTTTGAGGGAAACCATATCTGCTAAAAACATTGAGTAATGCGTTGCATATATTTTCTGCATCTATTCGCTTCAGTGGGATAGCTTCACCCCATCTGGTGGCTATGTCCACTATGGTTAGAGCATACATATGTTTCTTCTTTGACATCTTTTTGAATGGTCCTATCAGGTCTATAGCGATTTTCTCGAATAAAAAGTTTGCCTTGTCAGATGATTGTATGGGTGCTGTGTGCCTCCCATCTTTGGGATTATGTCGTAGACACACTGTACATGCCTTGATGTATTCTTTTATCTGCCTTGCCATTTTAGGCCAGTAAAAGTTTTCTGCTATTGTAGTAATTGTTTTCTTGGCGCCCATATGTCCACCTAAAGGGACTGTCATGTGTCATTTTGATAATGGTTTCCTGTAACTTTTTGGGAAGAACCACTCTTTTGCACGTACCTTCCTGTGCAATGTTTATTAATATGCCTTTATCTAGCTTGTAATTTTTGTTGTGGCCTGTTTCATTGTCTTTGATAAGTTTCATTTTTATTTCCCTGATTGTGTTATCTTCTTCTTGTAGTTGTTTGAACTCTTGTTTGGACATCAGTTGGCTTCCTATTTCAAGTTTCTCATCAACTTCAATGTCTGTGATCTCTTTTCTTTTTGTAGTGGCTCTTGTTTGTACAGTAGCACATACTTGATGGTTGTTATCATGCCAGGCCTTGTATACTTCATCAGTATTGTCCAGCACACCTTCAATGTTCCCTATAATAAGATCACAAATGGCGTCTTGTAAGACTCTGGCTCTAACTTTACCATGAAACCAGGGTGAGTTGATGGTGAAAATTGCAGTTGGACACTCTCTCTTTGTGCCATCAGCCATTATCAGTGTGTCTTTTTTCCCATCATACTCTTCTTCTTTCACCATCTTATCACGGACTACAATTGTTGTGCATCCAGTGTCACGAAGACACATACACTTTCGATCATTGATGTACACTGGGTAACATTTCAGTGTGCCATGATCCTTGATAGTGGCCACAGTACTACTAGATTGTGATTCTTCTTGTTTCATTTTTCCTTTATTATCTCCCTCTTGGTAGTCATTCCTTCTCCAGGGCTGATCATGATTTCTGTATCTGGAGTCATGATTGTATCTGCCTCTCCATGATCTTCTACCTTTGCTTTCAAAATGACCTTGTCTTGACCTTTCTTCTGTTTTCTTTCTTATAGGGCTGCCATTAGGTGACACCCTAATTGGTTGTCCTTTATTGTGGTAACACTGCTTAGCCATATGTCCTGGCTTGTTACAGTACCAACAAATAGTTTGTCTGTTGCCTTGGTTTGGCAGACTCTGGTTTCTCATACCTTGCCTTTTTTCTTGACTTTTAATTTGTATTGCTGCAAATATGTCTTGTCTCTTATCCATTTCCACATTCGGATGAGAGTCTTTGAATGTTCGTAATGCATTTGTTAGCTCTGCTTGAGTACGAACTTTCTTGTCAGTCAAATATGTGAATAGGGTTGGTGTTGCATTTTCTAAAAACTTGTCAATTAACACCATGTCTATTATGGCCTTTGGATTGCTCGTATCTATTGCTGTCAGTTCCAGCCATTTTGTTAGTTTGACTTGTGCTTCATGTACTATGATCTGTGGATCTTTGTCCATCTTGATTCTCATTTCATGAAATTCTCTTCTATAATCATTTTCTGACTTTCCAAAATGACATAGAAGTGCCTTTTTGACATTCTTATATATGCTTTTGTCTTCTTTGGCTATACTGTTATAAGCTTCAAATGCTTCTCCAGTTAATTGAGTCATCAGTTGTGCTGGCCAATCTTCTTCATTATAGCCTTTCATAGCCATTATGGATTCGAAATAATCCAGATAAACATCCATTTTTTCTTTTTGGCTATCATATTTTCTTACTTTGATAGTATCCCTTGGTGCTGACCTTCTATTTGTTTCATCACCAGGATTGTGGCCTCTACTCCCTAGCTCAATTTGTAATTTTAAGGTGTCTTGTTTCATTTTTTCAAGTTCTCTTTCACTTATGAGTTTTTGCCTCTCTTTTTCTTCAGCAATTCTTGCTTTTTCTTCAGCTTCTCTTTGATTTTCTTTTTCTTCAGCTTTTCTTCGCTGTTCTTTTTCTTCAGCTATTCTTGCTTTTTCTTCTTCTTCAGCTTTTCTTCGCTGTTCTTTTTCTTCAATGAAATCTCTCATTTCTTTTCCTTTTAGTCCGATCTCTTTAGCTATGGCAGTGAATTCCTTGTAGTGATCCATATTTTGTTTGATTGAATAATATGAATCTAGCAATTCGGTAAGGAATGTATGTATATATTGATAAAGTTATAAATCGTCCAAATGGAAAATCTTGAATTCAAAATGTTAAGTTCAAATAAGTGACACGTCTAAACCATGAAATCTAGTTTCGACAAGATGAGACAACAAAAGAATCCTCACACGGGATCTTTAGTATACTTTATATATACGCTCCCTCAGATTGACAAAATATATTAAATGGTCCGATCGTTTTGAATAAAAGTCACTTGGTTAAAATTTCAATTTTTGAGTAGTTTTTAAACAATTTAGTTCACTCCATTAATCCAAAATTGCGATAATCAAACTCTTCACACAATGAATGGATAAGAATTCCGTTTCTTTATTTATAATTCACACCAACACATTGAATAGTCCATGGTCCATAGCTTCTCGGTTCGATGTTATGTTTACTATTACTAATATTTCCTGGAATCAACTAGCATTAAGCCTGTTGACGTCACGACCTATATATGTTCACCGTGTGTCACCATTCAGTAAGCCTACACGACCCAGATTCCAGTACTGTGTAGTATGCTTGTACTGTCGTCTAATGTGACGTAGAACCAACTAGGCGACCTAGTTGTATATACCGTACACCGTGGTGACCATGCGCCTGTATGCCGCCATTTTGAAATCTTCTTGTATTTTTATTGAACCACAAAAGTTTATTCACAGCTTCTTACGAACTTGAATATTCAAAAATACTATAGCTGGTATTATTTCTTATTTTAAAGAATACTTTCCTTTTTTGGAAATATCCAATACTTATTTCCACGAAACCTCTTTCAAGTCTTTCTTGAGATCTCTTGTACAGTGTTCACATGGAACTTTTACTTCGACACCAATGTAACGATGTTACTTTGTAACTCTTTTATGTAGGCGTTCTCACAGTAATTAATCTTGTGCACAATAATTCACTGACGAGTTCATTTATCCAAAACAACTTTAATATATATATATATTGTACACATAAGAATCATTTGAGGTAATATGACGTGGAAATCTCAAGTATACACGATACAACCTTCCCTCGTCGGAAGTCTACACACCACTGTTCGC
>CALYLW010002170.1:0-64209 GCA_944989445.1 Ampullaceana balthica | reverse complement strand
TGGCATCCTTTAATACAACCTTTGGGGACACACGACACAATGTAGCATGGCATCCCTTAATACAACCTTTGGGACACACGACACAATGTAGCATGGCATCCCTTAATACAACCTTTGGGACACACGACACAATGTAGCATGGCATCACTTAATACAACCTTTGGGACACACGACACAATGTAGCATGGCATCCTTAATACAACCTTTGGGACACACGACACAATGTAGCATGGCATCCCTTTAATACAACCTTTGGGGACACACGACACAATGTAGCATGGCATCCCTTAATACAACCTTTGGGACACACGACACAATGTAGCATGGCATCCCTTAATACAACCTTTGGGACACACGACACAATGTAGCATGGCATCCCTTAATACAACCTTTGGGACACACGACACAATGTAGCATGGCATCCCTTAATACAACCTTTGGGACACACGACACAATGTAGCATTAGATCCCTTAATACAAACTATGGGACCCGGAAATAGCATCCATATCTTTAAACTCTCCATTGACAACATACATGTTACGTAATATTCAAGAACATAAAAAATAATTAGGCTGTCAAAGCGGCATATGTTCGGGAAAATTCTATTAGATGTTTATTTGGGTGATGGTTTCCCTGAGTGGTTCCACTATTACTTAAAAATAACATAACACGTATATTTTACGTTTAAAGTAGTATACTATTTGAAATACGTTCTAATTTACATTGTTACTATAAGAGTAAAATTATAAAAGTTATACAGGACGTTCCAACATTGAATGTTTCTTTAAGAGAAAAAAAAACTTCCAAAGTATCCATAGACGGCTGGATAGTGACGTCAATAGAGCGCTCGCCTCACAAGCTGAGGGCGTGGGATCTAGCCTACGTTAAAGCCACAATAAAAATGCTGATAAATGACTATCTCTAAGAAAGTCATCTGCTGAACTGGAAGGGAGATGGGGCGCCCACCAAGGTCTACCAAGCACCCAGTAAGTTCTAATGGAAACATTAGAACCCCCTACGACCACCAAGATTACGGGACATATAAAAATAGTATACATATACATACGCTTAGAATGACACAATTTTTTTTTAAATTCAATTTTAAAATATAATAAAGTCTTTTATCAGCGTGTTTCAGAAGGTCATGGTCCAAAAAAATTCACAAAAATTAGTCAACCGAACATTTATTTTATTTTATTATTTTTTTTTAAATGTTCAACACTCAATAGTTTTATATTCAAGTTACATTGTAAGCCGAAAAACGAACCCTGTTTTCCACGCTCTTGGCTAATTTATTTTTAGCACCCTTGACTAATTTATTTTTAGCATCCTTGACTAATGGATATTAAAAAATAAAAAATTTAGGAAAATTCTAAATTTGAAAAAGTTGATGCATTAGCTCTCGACGCCTTTGGCAACTACCCCGATGACAAGTCGTTGCAACGCCTCTGATTGTTAAATCATACACAATGCCAGTAGCCTTTGTTTTATTTCTTGCTTTCATACAATATAATTAATTAATTTACATATATACTTTACGACATGAAAATAAATACATTGTTTACCGTTTTTTTTTATATTTCCTTAGCTCAATTTACATTTGTTCGTTTCATTAAAGGACAAATGAAAAGAATGACCCATCTCCGAAACAATTTTTTTATGTAATCCCCGCCATCTTAGGATTATATTTCCGTGCAATTATATTTTCAGGAATGTATGTGTATTAAATAGTTGTTACTTGATGAAAGTTGATGACGTAATTACAAATAATTTATTTCCAGTCAAAATAAAATTAAAAACAAACACACAAAAATAAATAAATAACATTTTAGTATTTATTACCTCCCTATTGTACAAGAGTTGTCTGGACAAATGTAACCAACAAAATAAATCAACATGTCTGATACTTGTATCACAAATAAAATTTATATCGGTGATTGTACACAGGGCTGGCCCTAGATTATGCGGGGCCCAAGGTAGCAAACGATGAGCGGCGCCCCGGCCCAAGGCAACAGATGAGGGGAAAGACTCCTGCAAATATTTGCATTTCTACATATATTTAAATAATGGTAAATAAACAAGTAAATTACTAAAATTTTACACGGGCCGGCCCTAGAGATTGCAAGGCCCAATGCAGCAAACGAGGAGCAGGGCCCCGGGCCCAAGGCAGAAGACGAGCGAGACCCATGGAAAATTTGCATTTTACATATATAAAAAAATGGGTGGAAAATAAATTACTTAAATGTATATTCTATAATTGCATTGACACGTCAATAATTACAGTTTTATTCATTTAATTGAAGATCCTAAATCTCATAAAAGATGTTAATAAATAATATTTTTAATTTTGGTAGGCGAATTAACAGAGAAATAGTTTTCTGTTTCAGCAAAAATTGCTAAACCTGTTTTCACCTGCTTGCCTGGAGCACAAGGATAGTTTTGACTGAAATGATTTCACATGCACGTACATTTCATGTGCAAACAAGCTATTGCCCTGAAGTTTGACATTCAGTTCATTCAACTTTTCCATAATGTCAATAGCAAACATGAAGTCTGACTTCCACTCTTAATTAACAATGGTGGTAACAAAGTCACAAACAAAATCCTTCATCTCCACGAACATAACTATTTCTTCCTTGAGATCCCACACTCACCTCAATATCTTGCCCAGGCAGAGCCAGCAGACACTGCTGTGGTAGATAATATTATAATATTGAGCTTTTAAATCCTCAATGCTCTGAACTGCCTGTGGTTAAACGCCTGGCTCTGATGAGGTTTGTAACACTGACAACTGGGTCAATAACATGCTTGATATTCAACGCAGCTTTACACAGACTTTCCTGATGGATGACACAGTGGAGAGGTTAGAGTGTAGGGTCAGGATGTTCTTCTTTAATTTTAATTTTTCCATCAACTACACTAGACCTACGTTTTTTCAAGTCATTGCACGCGCTCCATCTGTTGTATACTTACCAATAAAATAATGGGGGTGAGACTGCAACCAGGCTTTTAAATTAGTAAGTGTATAACATATAAACAGGGTATTAGTTAGCCTGACAGGACGTAACAAAACAGCGAACATTTGGGGCAAAGAGCCTTCCTCAACGAACAAATAGTACACAACTGAAACGAATATAACGAAAGAATAAAAAAAAACTTAGTCCAGTAGAGATATAGGAGGGAGAGAAAAGTAAAAGCTTATATAGGAAAGGAATGGGTGGGTGTGGCCAATCAATCAGGTTGTCAGTGCATACTTGCCATCTTGTTCCACACCAAAAACACAGTTCTCACCAGCAAGAATAAAATCCTGGCCTGTAGTTGTGTCTTTGAGTGGCTCAACACTAAGTAATTCTTCGGCAATCTCAAAACGAGCGTTTATTCCCCGTATTAATACCAACAATTGTGCTGTGTCCTGTACATCGGTACTTTCATTAAATTCAAGAAAGTATTACAAAAATTCGTTGCTTGCACCTCGAAGTTGGTTTTTTTTCAAAATGTCATTTATGTTTTCAACACGCCTAGCTACAATTCTCCTTGATAAAGAAATGCTGTCAAATATTTTTTTCTGTGCTGGACACATAATACTTGCTGTATCTGACAAGCATTTTTTATTAAATCGCTTTAATAAAAAGGCTTGTCCCGTTTTAAGATCTTATTGGACAGCACCAAACTGGCCTCGGTTGCATCATCTTATATTTAAGACTGTTTGATGAAATAGTTTGCTGTTTCCTTAATTTATTAACTTCCTCAAGAAATTTCCTTTTTTTTTGTATCCTCGTTCCTCGAAGTTGTATTTCTAAAAGACGCTCACACACTCATGGCACAGCAGGCATACTGTTTTGCACCCAACGCACGTGAAGCAGTAGTTGGCAGTTCATTCGTCATTAAAAGCACTCATCTCGTCTCCATCTTTTTTCCTAGCCTTCATGGTTAAATTAAACTACAAAATTTAAATAAAACAAACCCGTAAAAGCAAAGTTTTTGACTATAAATCCCTTATATATGAGACATAACTAACAGTACTGATTATTTTCAAACCCGACAAACATTTACAGACTGAATCTGTCTTAACACAACTTTGCTTCATAACCCTGAGAGGGGAAAAGTCTGGTCACCGATCGCTTGACCGAGCTCAGCGTGACACGTAAAATGTAAACAAAAGCACGCCGGTACTTCGATGGGTCGCGTCAACTCAAACTCTCACGTGGGAAAAAAAACAATAACAAACAGTGAATTTGAAAAACAGTTCACCCTGTTCAACATTTTTGATGATATCTACGACCAGATGTTTGATGATGTCCATGACAAGTTGTTTGATGATGTCCATGACAAGTTGTTTGATAATGTCTATGCCAAGATGCTTGATGACGTCTATGACAAGTTGTTTGATAATGTCTATGCCAAGATGCTTGATGACGTCTATGACAAGTTGTTTGATGACATCTATGACAAGATTTTTGATAATGTCTATGACAAGATATTTGATGACATCTATGACAAGATGTTTGATGACATCTATGACAAGATGTTTGATGACATCTATGACAAGATGTTTGATAATGTCTATGACAAGATATTTGATGATGTCTATGACAAGATGTTTGATGACATCTAAGACAAGATGTTTGATGACATCTATGACAAGATGTTTGATGACATCTATGACAAGATGTTTGATAATGTCTATGACAAGATGTTTGATGACATCAATGACAAGATGTTTATGACAAGATGTTTGATGACATCTATGACAAGATGTTTGATAATGTCTATGACAAGATATTTGATGATGTCTATGACAAGATGTTTGATGACATCTAAGACAAGATGTTTGATGACATCTATGACAAGATGTTTGATGACATCTAAGACAAGATTTTTGATGACATCTAAGACAATATGTTTGATGATGTCTAAGACAATTTGTTTGATAATGTATAAGACAAAATGTTTGATGACATCTACGACAAGATGTTTGATGACATCTATGACAAGATGTTTGATAATGTCTATGACAAGATGTTTGATGACATCTATGACAAGATGTTTGATGACATCTATGACAAGATGTTTGATAATGTCTATGACAAGATGTTTGATGACATCTATGACAAGATGTTTGATGACATCTAAGACAATATGTTTGATGATGTCTAAGACAATTTGCTTGATAATGTATAAGACAAAATGTTTGATGACATCTACGACAAGATGTTTGATGACATCTATGACAAGATGTTTGATAATGTCTATGACAAGATGTTTGATGACATCTATGACAAGATGTTTGATGACATCTATGACAAGATGTTTGATAATGTCTATGACAAGATAATTGATGACATCTATGACAAGATGTCTGATGATGTCTATGACAAGATGTTTGATGACATCTAAGGCAAGTTTTTTGATGACATCTATGACAAGATGTTTGATAATGTCTATGACAAGATATTTGATGATGTCTAAGACAAGATGTTTGATGACATCTATGACAAGATGTTTGATAATGTCTATGACAAGATATTTGATGACATCTATGACAAGATGTTTGATAATGTCTATGACAAGATATTTGATGACATCTATGACAAGATGTTTGATAATGTCTATGACAAGATGTTTGATGACATCTGAGACAAGATTTTTGATGACATCTATGACAAGTTGTTTGATGACATCTATGACAAGATGTTTGATAATGTCTATGACAAGATATTTGATGATGTTTATGACAAGATGTTTGATGACATCTATGACAAGATGTTTGATGAGATCTATGACAAGTTGTTTGATGACATCTATGACAAGATGTTTGATGACATCTATGACAAGATGTTTGATAATGTCTATAACAAGATGTTTGATAACGTCTAAGACAAGATGTTTGATGACATCTATGACAAGATGTTTGATAATGTCTATAACAAGATGTTTGATAACGTCTAAGACAAGATGTTTGATGACATCTATGACAAGATGTTTGATAGTGTCTATAACAAGATGTTTGATAACGTCTAAGACAAGATGTTTGATGACATCTATGACAAGTTGTTTGATGACATCTTTGACAAGTTGTTTGATGACATCTATGACAAAATGTTTGATGATGTCTATGACAAGATATTTGATGACTTCTATGACAAGTTGTTTGATGATGTCTATGACAAGATGTTTAATGACATCTATGACAAGGTGTTTGATTACATCTATGACAATTTGTTTGATGACATCTATGACAAGGTGTTTGATGACATCTATGACAAGATATTTGATAATGTCTATGACAAGATAGTTGATGATTTCTATTACAAGATGTTTGATGATGTCTATGACAAGATGTTTGATGATGTCTATGACAAGATGTTTTGATGACATCTATGACAAGATGTTTGATGACATCTATGACAAGATGTTTGATGACATCTATGACAAGATGTTTGATGATGTCTATGACAAGATGTTTGATGATGTCTATGACAAGATGTTTGATGACTTCTATGACAAGATGTTTGATGATGTCTATGACAAGATGTTTGATGATGTCTATGACAAGATGTTTGATGATGTCTATGACAAGATGTTTGATGACATCTATGACAAGATGTTTGATGATGTCTATGACAAGATGTCATACTTTGGTTGTACATGTGTTAACGAGTGTGTACGCGCCCGGCCGGTTGAGATTGGATAGTTAGAGAAAAAGGAACAATAGAGTGAGAGAAAGAGAAGCGGAATTTATACAGAGTAAAAATGTACTTTACAGTATTGATATCTATTCACTCGGGCTGTTTGCCAAAACTGAATCGTCCACGTGACAATCCAGCAGAAATGTCAATCATTTGACCTTGACTGATTTTATACCGGCGACTTTCTGTAAGTCCAGGTGTCGAGATAAGATAAACCCTCAAATCTGACGACTAAAGGAAAGTGTCTTTATGTCAGGGACAATCTGGCCATTGGCCAAACAAGACTAAGTGACAATCTGGGCCATTGGCCAAACTGTTGGTTCTCTGTACAATTTATCACAATCTGAGATGTAGATGGTTGTACACAAGCAGGTTGGAATGTTATATCCATGGTTGACATTGAGTTTAGATTCACCAAATAGTTACACAAACAGGTTGGAATGTTATATCCATGGTTGACATTGAGTTTAGATTCAACAAATAGTTTAATTCGTGAGAACACAAGCCAAGTAGGAATTTTTTTTTAAATGTCAACATATTTTTTAAAAATTATTGAAACCTGTTTTATTTCAATCTCAAATTTAATTGATGTATATCTCTGCTCCCACAATAAAGGTTGTAATTTGTACAGTAGGGACTTATTATCTTGTCTGTTACAGACTCTACTACTTCTATACAGAAGTCTATTGTCTCCTTCGCTTATCCAGGGCCGTCTTAACGCATAGGCCCGTTGGGCATTTGCCCGGGGGCCCACGAGCATAGGGGCCTCATGGAAAATGTTTATTTATATATATTATGTATATTTATTTTTTTATTTCTTCGGGGGAAAGCCCCAAAACTATTTCTATGCCCGGGAGGCCAAAATGTTGTAAAGACGGCTTTGAGCTTATCCATGATTTGTATCTAGTACTGTTCTTTTAATAGAGTTTTAAAAGTTGATGACGTGTTGATTTTCCTTGTTCTTCGGGCTCCCATGCCACGGACGGGAAGAACGTGAATTAATTAGTATGTGTTTGTTCTTGTATACGAAATAAAAAATGTGTTTATCCTTACGTCTATCTGATGGTTGTATTAAGTTATCTTTGTGTTGTGGTTCCAAGTTAGAATTAATTACCTTGCGTATGTATTTACTACTTTCTTCTTTTTTTTAAACCGTTTTTTATTTTTATTTTATTTTATTTTTATAAATTTATTTTTTTAATGTTTTATTTTTTTTTATTTTTTTTTAATATAATTTATTTGCAGATTCTTCTTGTAAGTACTTATTGTAGAAAAGTAATATAGGGACTTTTTAAATGACCTTTTGTACATTATGTTATTTTCAAACGTTTACAAATCTTTCTTTTACACTTAACTATGTGAATGATAGATTTGGGTTCTATAATAATAATAATAATAATAATAATAATAATAATAATAACAATAATAATAATAATCATAATCATAATCATAATAATCATAATCATAATAATCATAATACTAGTACTACTACTAATTATAATAATTATGTATTATTTTTATTTACCACATTTTCTGAACTCGCTGACTTGTTTGTCCGTGAATAAATCAATTTATTTGATTGACTTCCAATGTAGCTCACCCACAAATCTTAGTGGACATTAGATATTAAGGATATAAAAACTAATTACATTTTTATTTTCATGACTTTGATTGCATTCAGATCCGTTTTCTTTCTGATTTAATTCACACCTAGAGAGATTCTTATTAGGTCTGCTAGAGATGGTATCCTTTTTTGTCTGCTAGAGATGGTATCCTATTTTGTCTGCTAGAGATGGTATCTATTTTGTCTGCTAGAGATGGTATCCTATTTTGTCTGCTAGAGATGGTATCCTATTTTGTCTGCTAGAGATGGTATTCTATTTTGTCTGCTAGAGATGGTATTCTATTTTGTCTGCTAGAGATGGTATCCTATTTTGTCTGCTAGAGATGTATCCTATTTTGTCTGCTAGAGATGGTATCCTATTTTGTCTGCTAGAGATGGTATTCTATTTTGTCTGCTAGAGATGGTATCCTATTTTGTCTGCTAGAGATGGTATCCTATTTTGTCTGCTAGAGATGTATCCTATTTTGTCTGCTAGAGATGGTATCCTATTTTGTCTGCTAGAGATGGTATTCTATTTTGTCTGCTAGAGATGGTATCCTATTTTGTCTGCTAGAGATGTATCCTATTTTGTCTGCTAGAGATGTTGTATTGCTGACGGCTGGCTATTAAAGAGCTGTTACAAACACAGCCACACATAAAAACACAGCCGCCCATACAACACACACACATACAAATACAGTCACACATACAAAAATACAGCCACACATACAAAAACATCTACACCTACAAACACAGTCATACATACAAACACAGTCACACATACAATACATATACATACAAATACATTCAGAACACACACACATCACATATCACACACATCCACTATGTAACAGCCCCACCACTCAGGCCTCTACTTGTAACACCAGTTACCTCATCAAATCTACTTACTACTCTCTTATCTTAGGTTGACCGTTCTAATGGGGCCATGACCTTTCTGATATGGTAGCGATCAGTTAATTGGCTGTTAACTATTGACCTTCTCAGCGATAATTTTTTTGGATCCGTTTAATAAACAAAATCATCTACTAATAAAATTGCAGAGATACATCATTTACAGACAATGAAACTAAAAATGAACAGCTGTGATATAGTCAACAAACTTGTTATGGATAAATTTAATGAAATAATGCATGATATTAATACGTACAACCAATACTATGCTTGACATATACAGCTATTGCGTTTGTAGACATGATAAAATTTATTTTGTCCTTTTTAGTGCATTGGAATAAACGTATAATCCTTATTTTAGCGATTTTTTATTTACCATTTTTTTATTTTACACTTTTTAAATGTAATTGTAATGTCTCTGTCTTCGCCAGGTTGAAAGAATTATAATTTGTAATGAAAGTTCACTCTTTAAAGAAAAATATAAATCTTAAAAAAATGTTTTTATTATTCCCCTTTGATTACCTCGAAGACAACTGTCGAGTTATTACCCCCAAAAAAAAATATATTTCACAACAAAATAGCAAATAACTTGACAGTCGACAGTGCAAATTTGAAATGAAATTTGTGAATATTGTATTGTCATTGGAGATACAAGTTTCTGCAAAATTTCAGCTCAATAGAGCAATGCAAAAAGCCTGAAAATGACGTTGCGAAATTTGATATTTTCAGACACAGAAGAAAGAGCAAGCATGTAATATAATCGACTAGGGCTATGGCGGATTAAGGGGGGAGCTGAATGAGCTAAAGCCAGGGGCCCCCGATGATTTAGGGCCCCCAAATTTAGTATATTTTATTTAAAGGTGGACAAAATTCTGCATGAATTCCTGAAAATATCATAAATTAAATAAATTAATAAAATCTTATCTATTAATCTGATCGCTATTCGGACACGGTTTGATAAAAACTTGATTTTATAGGTTCAATAAAAGAAAATATGAAGAATATTGTTTATATTTTTGTAATTTACATAATTCTTCAAGTTCGTGTGGTCTCGTGGAAGAAACTCGGCCTGCGGTGTAAGTGATCACGCGATCAATTCCCGCTGGGTGAATAACTATTTTTATTTTTCATTTGTCTTTTTTTTTAATTGTCTTTTTACACTAAATTGTAGGATACCGGCAAACAGTTATTTTTTCGTATTCGTTTTTTTTCATGAATAATCTTTTTGGCTGGGAAGGCCGATCCCGTAGTACAGACAAAGTATGAGAACTATTTAGTTACAAGATACAGTCTTTATTAGTTGATAGCAATAATTTTATTTAAAGGGACGCAGGCTGGATAGGGCCCCAGTTTGAATTGCAGCCAGCGGCCCCGTGCCGTCTTAATCCGCCCCTGCACTAGGGGCTGAAAGATCTCATGTGTTACTTGGGTTGAGAGATATCATGTGTGACTTGGGTTGAAAGATCTCATGTGTGACTTGGGTTGAGAGATCTCATGTGTGACTTGGGTTGAGAGATCTCATGTGTGACTTGGACTGAGATATCTCATGTGTGACTTGGACTGAGAGATCTCATGTGTGACTTGGGTTGATAGATCTCATGTGTGAATTGGGTTGAGAGATCTCATGTGTGACTTGGGTGTTCTAGTTCTCTGAACTGTAACCTTGACAAGGTATGTAGTATATCCAACTGACAAACATTACCAGCATTTCTCACCCTTTGTTAAGAGATCGGAGACCAGGTTTTATTTTAGTACACAACTCAAGGTGACTCTATACTTGTTATAAACCTTATAGATCTTTGGTTTCATTTTGGAATTCATTAAATTGTGTTTTTTTTAAAATTATTTATTTCGATTTAGGCAAGTTCGTTTATGGTAAGTTCATTAAAAAAGAAATACCATAGCCTATATATCTACGTGTGCCAAACCGCGGCTCGTGAGCGACAAGCTGCTTCTCTGTGTTCACATTGTGGCTCGCGTACTCATCTTATCTTATCTTATCTAGACAGACGCACTATCTATGCAGAAGATAATTGCGTCCACAGACCATGACGGATGATCTGTAGTCAAGTGATGCAGAGTTCACAGGCCACGGCTATAAGGGTTCCACGCATTACCCAGCCGCCTAACTAGTGTTAGGTACCCATTCGGAGCTGGGTGACTCAGGGACCTCCTAGGCCCCGGGAACAAATCCTTGCCTTCACATGGATTCGAACCCCGTGACCATCGGTACGCCAGTCGAGCACGCTGCCACTCGACCACCACTACTTAAATGAAAGATATGTTACAATGATTACTGGAAGATTTTTAAGCCAGGTTTAATGACCCATAACGTTACAATGCGGCTCTCAACAATAATAATTGTTATATATTTTTAATGGCTCTCAGTTACTACAATTCTGACCAACCCTGTTATATTTCCATTGCAAAATTTAACTTGTTCCCCTGCGTGCGTGTGAGAAACTTACATCACCAAACAGTTCCCATAATTTATCTGTACCATCACCGCACAAATGATGGTGTTATAGAGCAATTTGATGTCATATAGATTTACCAACATTACGTTTTTACACGTAGGTTCCCGCCACTGATGCCTGATTAATTTAATTTGTCGGTACAAAGTACGACTTGCTGACATGTGAAATATGATATTTGAGAAGACATTTGGCGTAATGTGGTGGTGAGAGTTGTGTGGATTGACGCGTTTGATTCTTTCTGCGCTCTACTGCCAAAAGCCATTAGCGTCAGGGGCGGATTAAGACTACACGGGACCCCTGGCTGCAATTCAAACTGGGGCCCTATCCAGCCAGCGTCTCTTTAAATAAAAATGATTCCTAGCGGCTAATATAAGACTGTTACTTGTTACTAAATAGTCCAATGGTTCCTTGCTCATAATTTGTCTATACTACGTGATTGGATTCATAAAAAAAACGAACACTAAGAAATAACTGTTTGCCTGTATCCTTAAAAATGGAGTGTAAAAGATAATGTTTAAAAGAAAAAAAAGCAAATTTTGAAAAAATATATATTTCCACCGCTAGGAATGGAACCCGGCACTGCTTGCACTACAAGCAAAAACGCTGCCACAAGACCACATATCCTGACAAAATTTGTAATTTTAAAATAGTTAAATAGTATTCATTAATATTTTCTCTTATTGAGCGTATCAAATTAAGTTTTTCGATACTAAGAAAGACTATGGGTCCGAATAGCGATTAGATTGATAGATAAGATTTTTAAATTTATTTAATTTATGATATTTTTATGGATTCATGCAAACATGTGTCCACCTTTATTATAAAATATAATAAATTTGGGGCCCCTAAATCATCGGGGCCCCCTGGCTTTAGCGTGTTCAGCCCCCCCCCCTAATCTGCCATAGATTAGCGTGAATATGTGTGTTTGATCAGAGGCGTCTTTAGTTAGTGTCACGTGGTCTCCGCACTTAATCATCTATCCACATGTTTCACGCAGGTTTTCACTAGTCTATGTCCTTACACATGAAACTTTCAAGAGGAAAAGTAAAGTCGTGTGTTTATTTCAATAACCTGAGCGTCTTATGGACAAGTATTACAACGTTTTGTTCATAAGTAGATGTTTCAATAACCTAAGTGTCTTATGGACAAGTATTACAACGTTTTGTTCATAAGTAGATGTTTCAATAACCTAAGTGTCTTATGGACAAGTATTACAACGTTTTGTTCATAAGTAGATGTTTCAATAACCTAAGTGTCTTATGGACAAGTATTACAACGTTTTGTTCATAAGTAGATGTTTCAATAACCTAAGTGTCTTATGGACAAGTATTACAACGTTTTGTTCATAAGTAGATGTTTCAATAACCTAAGTGTCTTATGGACAAGTATTACAACGTTTTGTTCATAAGTAGATGTTTCAATAACCTAAGTGTCTTATGGACAAGTATTACAACGTTTTGTTCATAAGTAGATGTTTCAATAACCTAAGTGTCTTATGGACAAGTATTACAACGTTTTGTTCATAAGTAGATGTTTCAATAACCTAAGTGTCTTATGGACAAGTATTGCAACGTTTTGTTCATAAGTAGATGTTTCAATAACCTAAGTGTCTTATGGACAAGTATTGCAACGTTTTGTTCATAAGTAGATGTTTCAATAACCTAAGTGTCTTATAGACAAGTATTGCAACGTTTTGTTCATAAGTAGATGTTTCAATAACCTAAGTGTCTTATAGACAAGTATTGCAACGTTTTGTTCATAAGTAGATGTTTCAATAACCTAAGTGTCTTATGGACAAGTATTACAACGTTTTGTTCATAAGTAGATGTTTCAATAACCTAAGTGTCTTATGGACAAGTATTACAACGTTTTGTTCATAAGTAGATGTTTCAATAACCTAAGTGTCTTATGGACAAGTATTGCAACGTTTTGTTCATAAGTAGATGTTTCAATAACCTAAGTGTCTTATGGACAAGTATTGCAACGTTTTGTTCATAAGTAGATGTTTCAATAACCTAAGTGTCTTATGGACAAGTATTACAACGTTTTGTTCATAAGTAGATGTTTCAATAACCTAAGTGTCTTATGGACAAGTATTACAACGTTTTGTTCATAAGTAGATGTTTCAATAACCTAAGTGTCTTATGGACAAGTATTACAACGTTTTGTTCATAAGTAGATGTTTCAATAACCTAAGTGTCTTATGGACAAGTATTACAACGTTTTGTTCATAAGTAGATGTTTCAATAACCTAAGTGTCTTATGGACAAGTATTACAACGTTTTGTTCATAAGTAGATGTTTCAATAACCTAAGTGTCTTATGGACAAGTATTGCAACGTTTTGTTCATAAGTAGATGTTTCAATAACCTAAGTGTCTTATGGACAAGTATTGCAACGTTTTGTTCATAAGTAGATGTTTCAATAACCTAAGTGTCTTATGGACAAGTATTGCAACGTTTTGTTCATAAGTAGATGTTTCAATAACCTAAGTGTCTTATAGACAAGTATTACAACGTTTAGTTCATAAGTAGATGTTTCAATAACCTAAGTGTCTTATAGACAAGTATTACAACGTTTAGTTCATAAGTAGATGTTTCAATAACCTGAGTGTCTTATGGACAAGTGTTGCAACGTTTTGTTCATAAGTAGATGACTTCTTACAGGCATATCTCTCATTCTTCAACTCCTCCAGAAAGCGACAATGACAGGGTTTTTTTAATGATCGATTTGCTATTGACTCAACCAAACATGAATACATTTTCATTTGATCTCACGCCAACCCTGTTAGTTTGACTCGTGATGCTGTTTGCTACCCTCCCCTAGTGACACCCCTGAAGCTAAAGAATATTTTCAATTTTATATTCAATCTTGCTCCCCCTCCCCACCCCTACCAGGCACCCACATTCACACCATGCACTACGTCTGTCAGATACGCCCCTGATTGTGTACAAGAGTTAACCCTTTAAACCTTCACTTGGTCTTGTTTCCCCAATGTGCAGTGTCAGCAGAGAATTTCACGGACCACTTACATCAAGGTACTGTAGTCGGTAAGTATGTTGTCATTTTGTATTTGGGTGTAATTATTTGAATCGTTAATTAAATTTCCATATCAATCCTTTAAGGGGCGCTTCAAAGAAAAGAATTAGAGTTGTTCCATTTTTGGTATTTACTGCCAAGGGGTCTCAAGTTATAAACAAATTATAACTTTTAGGGACAAACCACATTAATACTGTGAGGATTGATCGCGTATACAAAATATCACATTACCGGTGTGGAGATGTATCACGTATACAAAATATCACATTACCGGTGTGAGATGTATCACGTATACAACATGTCACATTACCGGTGTTGAGATGTATCACGTATACAACATATTACATTACCGGTGTTGAGATGTATCACGTATACAACATATCACATTACCGGTGTGGAGATGTATCACGTATACAACATATCACATTACAAGTGTTGGGATGTATCACGTATACAAAATATCACATTACAGGTGTTGGGATGTATCACGTATACAACATATCACATTACCGGTGTTGGGATGTATCCCGTATACAACATATCACATTACCGGTGTTGGGATGTATCACGTATACAACATATCACATTACAGGTGTTGTGATGTATCACGTATACAACATATCACATTACCGGTGTTGGGATGTTTAACGTATACAGCATATCACATTACTAGTGTTGGGATGTATCACGTATACAACATATCACATTACCGGTGTTGGGATGTATCACATATACAACATATCACATTACCGGTGTGGAGATGCATCACGTATACAACATATCACATTACCGGTGTTGGGATGTATCACGTATACAACATATCACATTACCGGTGTTGGGATGTATCACGTATAAAACATATCACATTACCGGTGTTGGAATGTATCACGTATAAAACATATCACATTACCGGTGTTGGGATGTATCTCGTATACAAAATATGACATCACAAAGAAACCAATAATAAGTAGATCGGCAGGGCTCTAGTGCAATCGTTATTTCATTTTTCGACTAATTACTCTAAAAAAAATGTTTTATCTCTTTGTTATTTATAGTACCACTAGCTTATTCACGTGACATTTTCCTGGTGTTGATCCATCTTATCTTATCTTATCTGTTACAGACGGTCCTTTTATACAGAAGATTAATGCGTCCTACGCTTATCTATGGTTTTTGTCTAGTCCTGTATTCTTATTAGAGTTTTAAATGTTGATAGAGTTTTGGTTTCTTCAGGCAACCCATTCCATACCCGAATTCCAGACGGGAAGAACGAAAATTTGTATGTGTTTGTTCTTACATACGGAATAAGAAAGGTGTTTTTATCCTTATGTCTATCTGAGGGTTGAATTAAGTTATATGTGTTTTGTATTTCTAAATTAAAATTAATTTCTTTTGTATGATTACTACTTTGCTCTTGGTTCTTCTATCCTCTAGTGTTTCAAGGTTTAATGATTTAACTAATGGTGTTATTCTTGTCAGTTTTGAATATTCTCCAGTAATGAATGGGTCCCATACAGAAGATGCATATTATAGTACAGGTCTCACCAAAGTGAGGTAGCATTTTAGTTTTACATTCTTATGACATCTGTAAAAGTTTATTTTTATAAAGCCTAAGGTTTTGTTTGATTTTTTAATAGCTTCATTGACATGGGGATTCCATGATAGTTTCTCAATTATTATGACTCCTAAGTATTTTGCATCTTTAGTCTGGGTCAGTTCTTTTCCATGAATGAAATATTTTGAATCTATTTGTTTCTTTTTCTTTGTTACTCTTAACAGTTGACACTATTCTAGGTGGAAAGACATACTCCAGTTAGTTTCCCATTTTATCAATTCATCTAAGACTTTTTGTAACATGTTGCCATCTTGTTCTGTTCAAGTCGTTCAAGTTATGCCTGGTGTTTATATTATATACATGATTTAGTATCATGTTTATATTATATACATTATTTAGTAACATGTTTATATTATATACATGATTTAGTAACATGTTTTTGGTTGTTGTGTGTGTAGGGGTGAGGATCATTTAAAGTAAATTCAAGTCAACACACGGTTTGAAGTTTCTCAGTTATTTAATACGTGAACTTGAACATTCAAATATGTAACAAACAGATCTATAGGTCAACAAGTAGTAAACAACAAGCAGATCTATATGTCAACAAGTAGTAAACAACAAGCAGATCTATATGTCAACAAGTAGTAAACAACAAGCAGATCTATATGTCAACAAGTAGTAAACAACAAGCAGATCTGTATGTCAACAAGTAGTAAACACGAAGTAGAAAATATGTCAAACTCCTCCACCATTTCATCATACAACAATAGAGAGCAGAGCCATTTCAACACTGACGCTAACCTCATATTTATACAAAGTTTTAGAGAATATGCTAGTCAATGAATATTCTATATTTATAGAGCATTGTAGAGATTACGTGCGGATACTTGAATTGCATTCCATTTAGTCTCAAGATGGCGTCGACTTGACAAAGTACACACATAATCTCTACACAAACTGTACACAAAATGAGACGTAATTAAAACTTACTCATTGCAATAAAACTTAATCTATGACACAGATATGACAAGGCTACGTGATAACCGCATATAAATACTGACTAGCCAGCGTGTGTATTCAGACTTTAAGTTGTTTTAAAATTAGTGAACTCTGGTAACTCGACCAAACTTGTGTTTGTTGCACCACTAACTGTAGTTTTATCGTTGTTTAGTGCTAACGACATGTACATCAATATGTCTTACTATTGTTTAGTGCTAACGACATGTACACCAAAATGTCTTACTATTGTTTAGTGCTAACGACATGTGCATCAATATGTCTTATTATTGTTCGGTGTTATTTTGTAGAGTCTTTGTAAAGCTGAGTAAAAGAGAAAACATTTTTTGTTTTAAATTTTTTAAATATTTCATTGACACTGTCGATATTTCTGTCATGGACCTGTCATGGACCTGTCATGGACCTGTCAAAGACATGTAATGCTTCTGGCATGTATCATGTAACTAACCACCGACAAAAATCAGTGCCTGTAAAAATATTTCATGCGTAGAATGAAATCTTCTTTGTTGGTTTTCAAGACGAGAATAAGAACGTTTTTATAAAAAGCTGTCTGTGTAGTCTGTGTTTAAATCACAGCAATTGATCCTGATATGGCCTGCATGAATTGAATTCAATGGTGTGTGGTAGGCAGCATACATGAAATGTCTATATAAATGAGTGGCTACCCACAACTTGTTCAGTTTCTTCAGCACGTGTATTACTTCCACAAATCGATTACTTGAACTGATCTGAGCGTCAGGAATGTTTGAACCGTGCCACAAAGAATCCATTTTGTCCACAAATGTAAGGATTGTTTGTGAGACACAGCTAAAGAAATTTTGAATTTTTGAGAAGAGATTGCCCGAACTTTTGATATTCATAGGACAGATGGTCAAAATTGTTCTATTTGTATACCAAAAAATTTGATATTTGTAAGTCAGATGGCCCAAAATTTGATATTTGTAAGACAGATGACCCACAAAATTGATATTAGTAAGAGAGATGACAAAAAAAATTTGATATTTGTAAGACAGATGACCAAAACACTTGATATTTGTAAGACAGATGACCAAAACACTTGATATTTGTAAGACAGATGACAAAAACACTTGATATTTGTAAGACAGATGACAAAAACACTTGATATTTGTAAGACAGATGACAAAAACACTTGATATTTGTAAGACAGATGACAAAAACACTTGATATTAGTAAGACAGATGACCAAAACACTTGATATTTGTAAGACAGATGACAAAAACACTTGATATTTGTAATACAGATGACAAAAACACTTGATATTTGTAAGACAGATGACAAAAACACTTGATATTTGTAAGACAGATGGCCCAAAATTTGTAAGAAAAAGAAACGACTTTAAGGTGTGTTGTTTATTCTTCAGAGGGAAATTTTTTAAACCGTAACTTCAGATGACGGCAAAACGTTACTCTCATATCTCGTGTACGCCAGCCAATGAGTGTAACCACGTGACCGGCCATCAATGGGGTCAGTTAGAATAGAGACAACATCTCAATGGCGTCCTCTGGACTTTACCGGACCACGGAATTCGGTTACAATCAGCTGATAGTTAATTGTGTCATGAGAACTTTGAACACCAGGTGGCGCTCTGAGCCAGGCACGTAGATATCTGGACTGTACTGTGATAGAATGGTAAGACATGTGGATATAGTTGGATGATAGGATATATGGATTTAATTTCATGGCTGGGAGTTGGATGTTACTGCTGAAAGTGATGACCAATATTCTTTGTGAATGTTTCATGTGGTTGGTGTATTATTAGAATAAGTTTGCTGTGTATTATTAGAATAAGTTTGCTGTGTATTATTAGAATAAGTTTGCTGTGTATTATTAGAATAAGTTTGCTGTGTATTATTAGAATAAGTTTGCTGTGTATTATTAGAATAAGTTTGCTGTGTATTATTAGAATAAGTTTGCTGTGTATTATTAGAATAGGTTTGCTGTGTATTATTAGAATAGGTTTGCTGTGTATTATTAGAATAAGTTTGCTGTGTATTATTAGAATAAGTTTGCTGTGTATTATTAGAATAGGTTTGCTGTGTATTATTAGAATAAGTTTGCTGTGTATTATTAGAATAAGTTTGCTGTGTATTATTAGAATAGGTTTGCTGTGTATTATTAGAATAAGTTTGCTGTGTATTATTAGAATAAGTTTGCTGTGTATTATTAGAATAGGTTTGCTGTGTATTATTAGAATAGGTTTGCGATGTATTATTTGCTGAAATGACGCTTCTGAATGATCTTTTTGTAGTGCTGATTCTTTCAGATATTAATTACACGATAAAACATCACTAGCTATAATGTACAAATAAGATGACAAATAAGATGACAAATAAAATGACAATTAAGATGACAAATAAGATGACAAATAAGATGACAAATAAGATGACAAATAAGATGACAAATTGTGTTTTAAAAAATTAGAAAGTAGTGTGTGTCTTATATATAAACATGATTATAGCGTCCACAGACAATGCCGGTCTGTTGGCAAATGATGCAGTGTTCACACGCCATAGCTATGAGGGTTCACGCGATTCCAATCCGCCTTCGTTTCCTTAACTAGTGTCATTCGGAGCTGGGTGGACTCGGGAACACCCTTGGCTCCAGGAACAAAGCCCTGCATACACGAAGATTTGAACCAGTGACCATGGTTAGGCCAGCCGAGTGTGCATGCCACTCGACCACAGTTTCGGTGAAATGTTGTGTAGAGTTTGTAAGGCTAGTTGCGTTGTTTCATGACGTCTTGTCAGGCTCATACATACCCCATCTTCTTATCTATAATCCTGATTGCAGGCTCACCCACACTTTGTTGCTGGGACGGCTTGTTGCGTAAAGTTTCGATGAATTCCATCAGATGATATAAATATAAATATATATAAGAGGGTATAAATTAGGGCTGCGGAAATTAACGATTAATTTCTCGGTTAATCGTTTAATAATTTAACGATTAAATTATTTTTAACAATTAATCGACCCATCACATACAATTATTGGAAGTCAAAAAGTTTTTTAAATAATTTAAAAAATTGTTGTCGATAAATAATAACAAATTTCCTGACGATTACACGAACATTGTGGTTTTAAACTAATTACTAACGGGAATGTTCAAAATGTTGACAAGTTTATTGTATCCATTGTGAGAAATCGTTGCCTGCCATGGTTCTAACACTTCGCTTACTTATCAAACCAAATGAAAAGCGTATTAAGCTAATGGCAGTAATGGAGTCTAACTCAGAGACAGAAAATGACGACAGCTCTTCTGATGAATTGCTGCGTTACAAAATGGAGATGTAAGTTCATGAATCCATTAACCCTCTACAATGATGGAAACTTTATGAACACCGATATCCGATAATGTCATTCCTTGCCAAGGCCGTTTTGTGCATACTTTACCTCAGTTCCATGTGAATGATTGTTCAGCTCGGCTGGTTATATTGTCAATTAGACCCGCTAATTATTTGAACCAAATAATGTCAACACACTTGTCTTTTTTGCGTAGTTGGTTAAAAGATGACACATAACGGAGACATTCCAGTGTTATTTAGATTTTCAACAAGAACGTTTAATAAGTGTTACTTATGACATCATTAATTTTAATTTTTGTATTTAATCGAAATTATCGATTAATTAATCGTTAATTTTTCTAAAGTTAACGATTAAATTTTAATTAATCGTTAACAGCCCTAATATAAATATAAGGATATATAAATATAAGGATATATAAGGGGATATAAATATAAGGATATATAAATATAAGGATATATAACGGGATTAAAATATAAGGATATATAAGATATAAATCAAGTTTCGACAGCCGAATTACTCATTTTTTATATTAGTTTCGTTATGTTACACATGTTTGTTACAAGTTATCACTTCAGTTTCCATATTCAACAAATCATTCCGTATTTACTTTTGACGTAAAACAAAATAAATAAGTTGAATAATTAGTAAAACAAGAACATGATCATACTATGCATTCGAAAAAACATATTTTCTAAACCTGTTTTCATTCCTTAACAGACTTTGTTTGTTGTTTTTTTTAATATAATTCTCGTGTTTTAAAATATTTTCAAACATTATTTCCATACACTTTTTTATTTGAGTAGCAGCAATAGTTAAACTTCGAAATACAGTAAATGAAGTTTTAAGGTTTGGCTTCAAATATCATGCATCATTTTTGTCTTCAAACATTTAACTTTACAAAGCGTCAACAGGGAAACATAGGCAAACAGTGGCGTAGCGTGGGTAGGTGCCACCCGTGGCAGAACTCGGGTCTGCCGCCCCCACTCCCCTTTGAAAAAAAATAAGTTGATTTTGTTTTAAAATTATTATAAATTAATCCTGACACTATACATCTTTATGTAAGATATAAATACAGGAACTTTTCTTTCTTGATTAAAATTGATTTTTTTTGTTTTTCCTCATGGCACAATCTTAGATGTATCAATATTGTCAGCCATGCCAATTTCATTGTGGCTAGCAAAGTCCCTCGTCTGTTCGTGTGTTCAGATTTTTGTATGCATCAGTCAGTTTTTATGTAGCTTTCAAAATAACCTCCAAATTGCACCCTGGTATATTTATTTGTAACCTGAAGTCTGTTTAATGCCTTGCCCGTAGCAGTAATTTGATTTTTTGTTCAATGGTGTGCGTAACAACCTTCTAGTGTACCAAATATAGTTTTGGTGTAAGGTCCGTGACAAATTTGGAAAGGGGCCATCCATAAATGAAGTCACGCGATTTTGACCGATTTTTAACCCCCACCCCCTCCCTCCCCCCTCGTCACACTTGGTCACAAAAACTTAGACCCCCCCCCCTTTTCAAATACGACGTCACAAAGCTTTGCACCCCCACCCCCCTTAAAGCTGTATTGTCTATTTGAAAATGAACATGTTTCAAATCATGTTTATTAGGTCAAGTATGTATTTAGTCCAAGGGTGTCCAAAGTCCAGCCCGCGGGCCAAATACGGCCTGCGCTTAAATTTTAACTTTAATCTTAAACAGGTATTTACGGTCGTACTATTTCTGTAACGTCATTATATTTATTATATTTATTTTAAAAAGCCGAAATAATGTACTGTTTTGGGAACCTCAAAGGATGGCAAAAATCGATTACATTTTATTGTTTAACAGACTTTGAGTCTTAAAGACCAAACAAGGGGAACACATTTAGTTGCTTCTGTTCGTTCTGCTGTTAATGGCGATAAATTACCAAGTAAACAATCTCTGTATTTATTGCTGATGGTGTCCCTGTCATGACTGGTGAGCGCAGTTGACTACCAAAACTTGTCTGTAACAAAGTCAGCGAAGAGGCTGGAAAAGATTTTAAACTTCACTGTATCATTCACCAACAAGTTCTTTAGTCCAACCAACTTAGATGTGATAATGTGTTTAAGCCGGTGATAAAAGCTATAAACTCTATTCGCTCTAAAGCCCTGCTTCACTGCCAGTTTCAACAGTTTCTTCTTAACATCTAGGGAGTATACGAAGATGTTGTGTATCACAATGGTGTAAGATTGCTCAGTCGGGGAACAACACTTCAGCGCCTTTACACACTTAAATAAGAAACGGGGCTATTCATCGTGGAAATCTAATTTGGGGTAAAAATGGAACTCTTGGGGGTAATGCAGACTCATTGGGGGCATATAAAATTCGCTATAATCAGCTCCTTTTGGGTTAACAGTAGTATTAACAAAAACCTTTTATAATTTTAGGTTTTCAAGCAAACAAGTTCACCATTCCCTGGTTGAACCGGTCCGTTTTTAAAACGGTTAACCGGCCTTCAAAAAACGAACCGTGTTAACATCCTTCGATTATATTTTTTTAAAAATAAATTGACATCACGGTTAACTTAAGTTGTTTGGAAAAAAATATATTTTTCACAAAATATGTGTATACTATTTTTTTTAAAAATCCCTCAATTGACTGACAGGCATCCCACAAAAGAGAGCCACAACGGAGCGACGGTTAGATCACAGGTGCATTTATGTCAACATTATAATTAGATTTATTTTTCATTTCTTGATAAATTTCGCCAACCGGCGTCTGATGGCCTACGGACCAGCACTTTGAGAAGCACTGATGTTTTAAAAAAATTTAAAAAAATAAATAACTTAAAAAAAACAATTGTCATTAATTAAATTGTAAGCGATCAAATTTTTAAGTGGAAATTTTATTTAAAGCTACCTGTTTTGATTTGACGTCAGATTTCTTCAACCCCATTACCCCCCCCCTCCTCATCACACTTCATCACAAAAGTGTGACCACTCCCCAGAGGCGTCACTAGGGTTGGTGTCACCCGTGGCGGCAGATCATGGTGTCACCCCCTAACGACTTAACCCATAGAACTCCTCCAATCCTTCCAGTACCAAAATAACGGGAACATACAGAATTTTACATTTTGGTGTCACCCCCTGATGGTGTCACCCGGGGCGGCCCGCTCCCTCCGCACCCCCTAGTGATGCCACTGCCCCTTCCCCCCCCCTTTTTTTTTAGTTGCGTGACGTCATTTATGAACGGCCCCAAAGCTGCACTTTTAGTAATCGCAACTTTTCATATATACGTACTTGAATTTTGTTTATATCAATTAAGTCCACGTATGTTAGGCAGATGGTCTGCAATTATAATTATTTTATTGTAGCATGCAACTAGGAAATAGTTCAACCGCAATGTTCATGCGTAAATCTAATAATCTACAATCGCAAGACTTTAGAACCGTTGGTCCAAACTTGGTTACGTTTTATGTCAAGCTCTCAATGAGAACGAGGTCACAGCTCAGCTGATTGGGTAGAGGGTGGACCTTTCCACACCTCTCATGGCTAAAAATAGACTACACCTGGTTCCTGCTTTCTTAAAAGTTAACACCTCACTCCCCTCCCCTCCCCCCTTCTTCTCTATCTTTTACTGGTGATAGAGAGAATTTGTGAAGAAGAGAGAGTTGATAACACTTGTAGATACACCTGTAGATAACCTGTTGAATTATTGATACGCAGGTTGATCCGCAGGCTCAGAGGCGTCACTAGGGTTGGGGTCAACCGATTCTGTAGCTCATGGTGTCAACCCCCCTCCCCCCTCGCGACTTACCCCATAGACCTCCACCGATATATATATATATAACGGGAACATACTGAATTTTACTTTTTGGTGTCACCCTTTGTGATGGTGTCACCCGATGCAGTCCGCACCCTTCGCTCCCCCCCCCCTAAGTGACGCCACTGCACAGTTTGATACATTAATTTCAGGTTGTAGAACGTATCAGTTATTTCAGTCCAACTATTCTGATGTGTAACGACATTTGCTTCACTTCACTTAGGCTAATCTTTCCTTCTCCAATGTTTTAAAATATTGTTTCAAAGCTTCATCTATGTTACAGAGTTATAATTGATTAAAACTCATCGCTCAAAAGTAAAATGAATTCGTATGACTTTATTTCAATTGATATTACCATTTGAAAGATTATGAATAACCGTTCCCAACGATGCGAGGACTTTGGTTAATGGTGTGGGAGTGGGCTACCTCTAACAGGCGTGACCAATCAGATGTTAGATTGTTGAGGTAATCAATTCTCTCCGCGTTTTGCTTTTTTGTTTCACACCTGGTTGTGACAAGCATGGGGTTGATTCCATGGCCAACAACGGTTCTAAAACTGATTAACGCAGCTTACGTGTAGCGTACTGTCCTTTGTGTTGTTATTATGATATGAATTGTTATTTAATTATTATATGTATGTTATGATCTCCATGTAAAGCGCTGTGAGCCCGTTTCCTTGCTGGGATACAGCGTTATATAAATTATCAATTTATTATTATTATTATAACTATTGGTTCTCAAACGAGGGGCTTAAATTTATCTTGCGAAGTATTTAAGTTTATCTAGGACTCCAAACTGTTGAACTTTCGGTTACAAATTTTCAAGGTCTCACATTTAATGTCCCCAAGGTCAAAGTGTTATCGTCCTAAAAGTCTAATCTGTTATCTATTGGTCTTATCTTTGTGTTCCTGTGCGTCTGTCTCAAGGTCTTAGCTAGCGAGTATTTTCTGTATTAATTAGTGATATCGGTAGGTTAGTGCTAAGCTAGGTTGTTATGTGTTACAAGTAGGTTGGTATGTGTTACAAGTAGGTTGGTATGTGTTACAAGTAGGTTGGTATGTGTTACAAGTAGGTTGGTTTGTGTTACAAGTAGGTTGGTATGTGTTACAAGTAGGTTGTTATGTGTTACAAGTAGGTTGGTATGTGTTACAAGTAGGTTGGTTTGTGTTACAAGTAGGTTGGTATGTGTTACAAGTAGGTTCGTATGGGTTACAAGCAGGTTGTTATGTGTTACAAGTAGGTTGGTATGTGTTACAAGTAGGTAGGTTTGTGTTACAAGTAGGTTGGTATGTGTTACAAGTAGGTTGGTTTGTGTTACAAGTAGGTTGGTATGTGTTACAAGTAGGTTCGTATGGGTTACAAGCAGGTTGTTATGTGTTACAAGTAGGTTGGTATGTGTTACAAGTAGGTAGGTTTGTGTTACAAGTAGGTTGTTATGTGTTACAAGTAGGTTGGTATGTGTTACAAGTAGGTTGGTTTGTGTTACAAGTAGGTTGTTATGTGTTACAAGTAGGTTGGTATGTGTTACAAGTAGGTTGGTATGTGTTACAAGTAGGTTGTTATGTGTTACAAGTAGGTTGGTATGTGTTACAAGTAGGTTGGTTTGTGTTACAAGTAGGTTGTTATGTGTTACAAGCAGGTTGGTATGTGTTTGTGTTACAAGTAGGTAGGTATGTGTTACAAGTAGGTTGGTATGTGTTACAAGTAGGTTGGTATGTGTTACAAGTAGGTTGGTATGTGTTACAAGTAGGTTGGTTTGTGTTACAAGTAGGTTGTTATGTGTTACAAGTAGGTTGTTATGTGTTACAAGTAGGTTGGTATGTGTTACAAGTAGGTTGTTATGTGTTACAAGTAGGTTGGTATGTGTTACAAGTAGGTTTGTTTGTGTTACAAGTTACAAGTAGGTTGTTATGTGTTACAAGTAGGTTGGTATGTTACAAGTAGGTTGGTATGTGTTACAAGTAGGTTGGTATGTGTTACAAGTAGGTTGGTTTGTGTTTCAAGTAGGTTGTTATGTGTTACAAGTAGGTTGGTTTGTGTTACAAGTAGGTTGGACTCAAGCTAATAGATGATTTCATACACAAAAAGATATAATTGATATTATCAGACATATGACGTTTCTTTCGTTGGTTTGAAAATGTATAAACATCTCCATGTACTCTACCAGGGACCATATCAATGTTGTGTTAAAATGATATCTAAGTCCATGCTAGGTTTAGACAGTGGCTCGTGTCTGGTGTGGGCATCAGCTCTTACAAGTGACACAATCACTGTAGTAACATGTCACATTATTAGTATATCACAGTAAAAACACGGCATGGTACAAACACATCACATGTCAAACACGGCACCATACAAATACATCACATGTCAAACATTGCATGGTACAAACACATCACATGTCAAACATGGCACTATACAAACAGATCACATGTCAAACATGGCACCATACAAACAGATCACATGTTAAACATGGCACGGTACAAACACATCACATGTCTAACATGGCACCATACAAACACATCACATGTCAAACATGGCACCATACAAACAGATCACATGACAAACATGGCAACATACAAACACATCACATGTCAAACATGGCACCATACAAACAGATCACATGTCAAACATGGCACCATACAAACACATCACATGTTAAACATGACATCATACAAACACATCAAATGTCAAACATGGCATCATACAAACACATCACATGTCAACGATGCACTATACAAACACATCACATGTTAAACATTGCACCATACAAACACATCACATGTCAAACATGGCACCATACAAACAGATCACATGTCAAACAAGGCACCATAACAACAAATTACATGTCAAACATGGCACCATACAAACACTTCACATGTCAAACATGGCACCATACAAACACATCACATGCCAAACAAGGCACCATACAAACAAATCACATGTCAAACAAGGCACCATACAAACAAATCACATGTCAAACAAGGCACTATACAAACTTGGTACCATACAAACACATCACATGTCAAACATGGGATCATACAAACACATCACATGTCAAACATGGCACCATACACACACATCACATGTCAAACATGGCACCATACAAACACATCACATGTCAAACATGGCACTATACAAACACATCACATGTTAAACATTGCACCATACAAACACATCACATGTCAAACATGGCACCATACAAACACATCACATGTCAAACATGGCACTATACAAACAGATCACATGTCAAACATGCCACCATACAAACACATCACATGTCAAACATTACACTATACAAACACATCACAGTACATTGACACACATGATAATGGACTGTGCTTCTTTTGTGATAAAAACTGAAATATTAATATAAATAAATTAATTATCAAGCAACGAAGATAAATCGACTAATCTAAAAGTTCTTGTAAACTTTTGTTTCTTGTATCGATCTATTGTACTGTTCATGTCACACTGTACTGTTATCAATCGATATTTGAATTATATTTGTTCAGCTCGTTTCATTGATATGTTCATGCTGTGTCCTATGTATCCAGTTATTTGTTATTAAATGTTGGCAATTTTTTATGTGATCCAATAGACAGTCATTAAGTTCATTGCAATTATAAAAATTAATTCATAAATCTTGATTTTTGTAAATCATTTGTTTCGAAACCAGATTCGTATTAGATCATTGAAGGGTTTATGGATTTGGGCCAGGTTGACAGATTCATGTTTGGACTTTTGGTGGAAGGTCACCTTGAAGGTCAGGGGGGCTGTTTGTTAGCCATTAAATTTGCATATTCAAAACTTTGCATGAAAATATGATATGGAAGATATGACCTTGGAATAAAATCGGTCACATGTGTCCAAACAACAGCACAGAGGGTCTCAGAAAACATTTATACCAATACCCCAATCACAATTTTTTATGTATAGTATGGAAACTTAATTTTATCACTAAAATTATCACTAAAGAACAAAATTTTATAGGTTTTAAATCTTAACTTAGTTTTAATGAAAGGTTTGTTTCACTTTCTAACTTGACTGAAATACGTGGTAACCGATATTTCCGTCGCAGAACTGGTGTTACGGCACTAGTCGCTACGACCTGCGGTCAACCGTGAATCAGCTGACTTGGGTGTCGTCTGCAACGAGCCGGATCATCGCCTGTGACGAGATCTGTGACCTTGACACGATTTGTGACTTTGAAGGGTCGAAAAGATGGATCAAAGAAAAACAAACTTCAACTGCAATAAAAGTGGGGACAGGATTTCTTTAAAGGCAAAAGCTCAAAGTGCAAAATACATATCTCCTGTAGGCAGTACTCAATACACTTGTAATTACGTGGTATGTTTGTCTGGTATTCATTACAAAGTGCACTCATAATGTGGTATGTTTGTCTGATATACCGTACAAAGTGCACTTTGACTTAAAATGTGGTATGTTTCTCTGTTATACATTACAAAGTGCACTTATAATGTGGTATGTTTGTCTGATATACAGTACAAAGTGCACTTTGACTTAAAATGTGGTATGTTTCTCTGGTATACAGTACAAAGTGCACTCATAATGTGGTATGTTTGTCTGATATACAGTACAAAGTGCACTTATAATGTGGTTTATTTGTCTGGTATACAGTACAAAGTGCACTTATAGTGTGGTATGTTTGTCTGGTATACAGTACAAAGTGCACTTATAATGTGGTATGTGTGTCTGGTATACAGTAAAAAGTACACTTATAGTGTGGTATGTTTGTCTAGTATACAGTACAAAGTGCACTTATAGTGTGGTATGTTTGTCTGGTATACAGTACAAATTACCCTTAAAATGTGTTATGTTTCTCTGGTATACAGTACAAAGTGCACTTATAATGTGGTATGTTTGTCTGGTATACAGTACAAAGTGCACTTATAATGTGGTTTATTTGTCTGGTATACAGTACAAAGTGCACTTATAGTGTGGTATGTTTGTCTGGTATACAGTATAAAGTGCACTTATAATGTGGTATGTTTGTCTGGTATACAGTACAAAGTGCACTTATAGTGTGGTATGTTTGTCTGGTATACAGTACAAAGTGCACTTATAGTGTGGTATGTTTGTCTGGTATACAGTACAAATTACCCTTATAATGTGGTATGTTTGTCTGGTATACAGTACAAAGTGCACTTATAATGTGGTATGTTTTAGGTCAAAATTTTGGAATTTTGTTTTCAATTTTTAAAATTTCAATAAACAAAAAAATATCCATTAAATAGACATTTATTGCCTGATACCGAAATTAAAACTACCTGTAATGAACTTTTCCATTGGTCAAACTAAAAACCAAAAGAAAGGCTTGTTACACAATCAGTTGGTAATAGTATATAATTCTGTATAACGGCGAACATTGCCTTGCATTACAACATGAGATTCGTAATTAATGACTTCACAGCTTAAGTCTTACTTCACTGGAACCTCTCACCGGCATCCTTCCGTTTCGCAAGACGATGGTGCATCACCGTTGAGTTGGGTTGCATTTCCTCGAGTGGCTGTGTAGTCCTATCCTTGAGTGACAGTCTTTACCACAGCTTTTGCACACGAGTTCTGTGCTTCCCAATGTTTTGGCCTTTCTCCTAGCTCTTCTGTCTGTAGCCTCCTCCATCCTTCGCTCCTCGGCTACTATGACGCCCTCTTTGACAACTGTGCGCCACGTAGATCGGTCTTCTGCCTTACACTCCCAGTCACTTGTACGTATTCTGCTTTCATGTCCCTTGGCAGACATCTTTAATTTGCAGACGTGGGCGACCTGTCTTCTTCTTCCCCGATGCCAGTTCTCCATATAGGAGGTCCTTGGGGATGCGGCCAGGGCTCATTCTTTTTACATGTCCTAGCCATCTCAGGCTTCTTTCACTAAGGATTGAGAACATGCTTTGGGTATTGGCACACATCAGGACCTCACTATTTGGTACTTTGTTCTGCCATTTAATGCCAAGGATGCGACGCAGGCACCTCAAGTGGAAGCGATTAAACTTGCGCTCATGGGATATATAAGTGGTCCATCTCTCGCTCCCGTATTGCAGCGTACTAATGACGCAGGGTCTATAGACACACAGGTTGGTTTTCTCCATTAGCTTGGTGTTTTGCCAGATCGGTTTATTTAGCTTAGCAATTGTGGCAGCCGTCTTTGCCTATTCTGTTTATTTCGTCCTCGATGGACAGATGGAACCTCTAGGACTTTCAAAACTCTGATTATGGCACTACATAAGGAATAGGACACTACATATGGACTATGGCACTATATATGGACTATGGCACTATATATGGACTCGGGCACCATTATAATACTTCAATCTGAATATTTATCGTGAAAATCTATGTCATTGTACCATGACGCTTTGCATTTCAAAGTCGGAAATCTCAACAACTGAGTTCAAGCGCCTGAAATCGAGTTTAATTTCAGAAGTCTATTTTTAAAATTCAATGTTATGTATGTCCCTGACCTCATTCCATTTCATTTCTTAAGATATCTATAAATAGACTTAAGCGGGGTATTAAGACATCTATATATAAACTGTATGCGGGGTACAGATCTCGAAAACAATATGTTATAACCTTACACAAGAGACAACCATCAGACACTATGTTATAACCTCACACAAGAGACAACCATCAGACACTATGTTATAACCTTACACAAGAGACAACCATAAGACACTATGTTATAAACTTACACAAGAGACAACCATCAGACACTATGTTATAACCTTACACAAGAGACAACCATCAGACACTATGTTATAACCTTACACAAGAGACAACCATCAGACACTATGTTATAACCTTACACAAGAGACAACCATCAGACACTATGTTATAAACTTACACAAGAGACAACCATCAGACACTATGTTATAACCTCACACAAGAGACAACCATCAGACACTATGTTATAACCTTACACAAGAGACAACCATCAGACACTATGTTATAACCTTACACAAGAGACAACCATCAGACACTATGTTATAACCTTACACAAGAGACAACCATCAGACACTATGTTATAAACTTACACAAGAGACAACCATCAGACACTATGTTATAACCTTACACAAGAGACAACCATCAGACACTATGTTATAACCTTACACAAGAGACAACCATCAGACACTATGTTATAACCTTACACAAGAGACAACCAGCAGACACTATGTTATAACCTTACACAAGAGACAACCAGCAGACACTATGTTATAACCTTACACAAGAGACAACCATCAGACACTATGTTATAACCTTACACAAGAGACAACCAGCAGACACTATGTTATAACCTTACACAAGAGACAACCATCAGACACTATGTTATAACCTTACACAAGAGACAACCAGCAGACACTATGTTATAACCTTACACAAGAGACAACCAGCAGACACTATGTTATAACCTTACACAAGAGACAACCATCAGACACTATGTTATAACCTTACACAAGAGACAACCATCAGACACTATGTTATAACCTTACACAAGAGACAACCAGCAGACACTATGTTATAACCTTACACAAGAGACAACCATCAGACACTATGTTATAAACTTACACAAGAGACAACCATCAGACACTATGTTATAACCTTACACAAGAGACAACCATCAGACACTATGTTATAACCTTACACAAGAGACAACCAGCAGACACTATGTTATAACCTTACACAAGAGACAACCATCAGACACTATGTTATAACCTTACACAAGAGACAACCAGCAGACACTATGTTATAACCTTACACAAGAGACAACCATCAGACACTATGTTATAACCTTACACAAGAGACAACCATCAGACACTATGTTATAACCTTACACAAGAGACAACCAGCAGACACTATGTTATAACCTTACACAAGAGACAACCAGAAGACACTATGTTATAACCTTACACAAGAGACAACCAGCAGACACTATGTTATAACCTTACACAAGAGACAACCATCAGACACTATGTTATAACCTTACACAAGAGACAACCATCAGACACTATGTTATAACCTTACACAAGAGACAACCAGCAGACACTAACATGACAACTCCTATTTCTCGCTTGACTTTGAGGCCATTGAAATGTCCCAATGACGTCATCAGTCGCCTTCAGTGCAGAAAAACATCGGTGAAACGGCTCTTTAAGGAATCACCTCTGTGACATTGTGACATTGTGACAAGTGGGCTGGCACAGTTCTGACCAATAAGAGATGAATGCTCTCTTAAGAAAGTTCTCTTTAGATATCTTTTCATGTGATTTCTCAACTTGTAAGATTGAAGATATTCAAGGGACACTAAGTGTACTTAAAGTCTAGTGGTGTCCTTACTATCTATTGGAATAGTGGTGTACCAACCATCTTATAGTGGTGTAAGTACACATTTGTGAGTGTATCAACTATCTTATAGTGGTGTAAGTACACTCAAGTTGGTGAACCAACTATCTTATAGTGGTGTAAGTACACTCAAGTTGGTGTACCAACCATCTTATAGTGGTGTAAGTACACTCAAGTTGGTGTACCAACCATCTTATAGTGGTGTAAGTACACACTTGTTAGTGTACCAACTATCTTATAGTGGTGTAAGTACACTCAAGTTGGTGAACCAACTATCTTATAGTGGTGTAAGTACACACTAGTTAGTGTACCAACTATAATATAGTGGTGTAAGTACACACTAGTTAGTGTACCAACCATCTTATAGTTGTGTAAGTACACTCAAGTTAGTGTACCAACTATCTTATAGTGGTGAAAGTTCACACTAGTTAGTGTACCAACTATCTTATAGTGGTGTAAGTATACACTAGTTAGTGTACCAACTATCTTATAGTGGCTTAAGTACACACTAGTTAGTGTAACAACTATCTTATAATGGTGTAAGAACACTCAAGTTGGTGAACCCACTACTATAAGAGTAGTGTAAGTACACACTAGTTAGCGTACCAACCATCTTATAGTGGTTTAAGTACACACTAGTTAGTGTACCAACTATCTTATAGTGGTGTAAGTACACTCAAGTTGGTCAACCAACTATCTTATAGTGGTGTATGTACACACTAGTTAGTGTACCAACTATCTTATAGTGGTGTATGTACACACTTCTTAGTGTACCAACTATCTTATAGTGGTGTATGTACACACTTGTTAGTGTACCAACTATCTTATAGTGGTGTATGTACACACTTGTTAGTGTACCAACTATCTTATAGTGGTGTATGTACACACTTGTTAGTGTACCAACTATCTTATAGTGGTGTATGTACTTTCAAGTTAGTGTACCAACTATCTTATAGTGGTGTATGTACACTCAAGTTAGTGTACCAACTATCTTATAGTGGTGTATGTACACTCAAGTTAGTGTACCAACTATCTTATAGTGGTGTATGTACACTCAAGTTAGTGTACCAACTATCTTATAGTGGTGTATGTACACTCTAGTTAGTGTACCAACTATCTTATAGTGGTGTATGTACACTCTAGTTAGTGTACCAACTATCTTATAGTGGTGTATGTACACACTTGTTAGTGTACCAACTATCTTATAGTGGTGTATGTACACTCTAGTTAGTGTACCAACTATCTTATAGTGGTGTATGTACACTCTAGTTAGTGTACCAACTATCTTATAGTGGTGTATGTACACTCTAGTTAGTGTACAAACTATCTTATAGGCTGTATGTACACTCTAGTTAGTGTACCAACTATCTTATAGTGGTGTATGTACACTCTAGTTAGTGTACAAACTATCTTATAGGCTGTAAGTACACTCTAGTTAGTGTACCAACTATCTTATAGTGGTGTATGTACACACTTGTTAGTGTACCAACTATCTTATAGTGGTGTATGTACACTCTAGTTAGTGTACCAACTATCTTATAGTGGTGTATGTACACTCTAGTTAGTGTACCAACTATCTTATAGTGGTGTATGTGCACTCTAGTTAGTGTACAAACTATCTTATAGGCTGTAAGTACACTCTAGTTAGTGTACCAACTATCTTATAGTGGTGTATGTACACTCTAGTTAGTGTACAAACTATCTTATAGGCTGTAAGTACACTCTAGTTAGTGTACCAACTATCTTATAGTGGTGTATGTACACACAAGTTAGTGTACCAACTATCTTATAGTGGTTTATGTACACTCTAGTTAGTGTACCACCTATCTTATAGTGGTGTATGTACACTCTTGTTAGTGTACCAACTATCTTATAGTGGTGTATGTACACACTAGTTGGTGTACTTATCAAATCGTAGCGTTTAATGTCTGACCTAGTTGTCAATGGTGATTCGTGGGGCAAACATTTCTTTATATCAAAAGATATTGTGGTTAATTGTGACTTGGATAACATGCATGCGTTTTTATTTCTTTAAACTAAACAGTAAGTTTTTTTAAAGTAATTATTCTAGTCGCCCCTTGGTTGCACTCTATCTTTTATTGTCCAATCTAATTTGTCATTTTTTATTTTTTTTTGTCGTGATTCCAAACTTTTTTCTCTTTTGGAAAGGGGAAAAAAAAAGGGGGGGGGGTATTTTTTTCTCTATCACCTCGGAAAATACCTTTTTTTACCGGTTATGCTTTTATTTTCACGGACTTATACTGACATAGTTCAACTGACACATTATTTACTGTAACATTGTTTCCAATGAAATGTAAAATTGTTCGTTACTTACAACTAAATTAAACGTTTTTTCTGTAAAAAAATTATTTTGTTAAAAAAAAACTCATCTTAAACAATATTAACTAGGTCAACTTTGAGAGGAATTTTATACGTGAACATTTCAAGGATATTAAAGGGACTGAATGAAAATATTAAATGTTGTACATGATTATTGCTTGCAATGATTTCCCCTTAGTTACACCAGAAGAATGATGAACTACTGCTTTGAACAGGGAAGGGCAAACTACGGCCCCCATGCGGCCCGCTACTGAGTTTTTGGCGGCTCGCGGAAGCCTGCAGTAATAACGTTTTAAAACATCAATAAATGTATGTTAAAGATTGATGTTTGTACTTGAATCGAGGCTAAATTAGGGTTAGGTGCGGCCCCTTGATGTTTGGTTAGGTGCGGCCCCTTGATGTATGGTTAGGTGCGGCCCCCTTGATGTTTGGTTAGGTGCGGCCCCTTGATGTATGGTTAGGTGCGGCCCCTTGATGTTTGGTTAGGTGCGGCCCCTTGATGTTTGGTTAGGTGCGGCCCCTTGATGTTGGTTTAGGTGCGGCCCTTGATGTTTGGTTAGGTGCGGCCCCTTGATGTATGGTTAGGTGCGGCTCCTTGATGTTTGGTTAGGTGCGGCCCCTTGATGTTTGGTTAGGTGCGGCCCCTTGATGTTTGGTTAGGTGCGGCCCCTTGATGTTGGTTTAGGTGCGGCCCTTGATGTTTGGTTAGGTGCGGCCCCTTGATGTATGGTTAGGTGCGGCCCCTTGATGTTTGGTTAGGTGCGGCCCCTTGATGTATGGTTAGGTGCGGCCCCTTGATGTTTGGTTAGGTGCGGCTCCTTGATGTTGGTTTAGGTGCGGCCCTTGATGTTTGGTTAGGTGCGGCCCCCTTGATGTTTGGTTAGGTGCGGCCCCCTTGATGTATGGTTCGATGCGGCCCCTTGATGTTTGGTTAGGTGCGGCCCCCTTGATGTTTGGTTGGGTGCGGCCCCTTGATGTTTGGTTAGATGCGGTCCCTTGATGTTTGGTTAGGTGCGGCCCCTTGATGTTTGGTTAGGTGCGGCCCCTTGATGTTTGGTTAGGTGCGGCCCCTTGATGTTTGGTTAGGTGCGGCCCCTTGATGTTTGGGTAGGTGCGGCCCCTTGGTGTTTAGTTAGGTGCGGCCCCCTGATGTTTGGTTATGTGCGGCCCCCTTGATGTTTGGTTAGGTGCGGCCCCTTGATGTTTCATTTATTACTAAGGCGGCCCTCGACCTAAAAAGTTTGCCCACCGCTGACTTAGAACATATTTATTGATTTATTGCTAATCAATATTTAGAAACATGTATTGAATATTCAAAAATGTAAATATTTGTCAAAACATAACATAACAGAGGTTCTAGGTCATGCAAATGATACGTAGGTTTTCAGAGGCGTCACTAGGGTTTGTGTCACCCATGCGGTAGCTCATGGTGTCACCCCCCCCCCTCATGACTTACCCCATAGATCTCCTCCGAGTCTGCCGGTGCCAAATAACTGGAAAATAAAGAATGTTACATGTTGGTGTCACCCTTTGTGATGGTGTCGCCCAGTGCGGTCCGCATTCCCGCACCCCCAAGTAACGCCTCTGTCGGTTTTAATGCTAACCACTCCAACGTTATATTCCCAACATCTTGTTATAATAAACATCTCAATCACAGACGATGTCAAACTTCAATCACCTGTCAAGTACCTGAATCTCCTCTCGACCTTGATATCTCTGTCTTATCGTCTCAATTTCATTGTTTGTTTTTGTAAACCCCGAGTTCACCATTCACTTATCTGATGTATTGGTGAGACTGTGAGATGGCTAGTGTCCAAGGTTGGGCATGATTAGACAATGGATAAAACTACTTGTGAAACTGTCTTTGGTTTTATAGGACATGGGCGTACTGTGTGGGTGGAGGGGGGTTTATTGAGGTGACAGGGAGAGGTGACAAGGAGAGGTGAGGTGACAGGGAGAGGTAAGGTGACAGGGAGAGGTAAGGTGACAGGGAGAGGTAAGGTGAAAGGGAGAGGTAAGATGACAGGGAGAGGTGACATGGAGAGGTAAGGTGACAGTGAGAGGTAAGGTGACAGTAAGAGGTAATGTGACAGGGAGAGGTAAGATGACAGGGAGAGGTGACAGGGAGAGGTAAGGTGACAGGGAGAGGTGACAGGGAGGGTTAAGGTGACAGGGAGAGGTAAGGTGACAGGGAGAGGTAAGGTGACAGGGAGAGGTAATGTGACAGGGAGAGGTAAGTTGACTGGGAGATGTAAGGTGACAGGGAGATGTAAGGTGACAGGGAGAGGTAATGTGACATGGAGAGGTGACAGGGAGAGGTAAGATGACAGGGAGAGGTAAGGTGACAGGGAGAGGTGGCATGGAGATGTAAGGGTGGCAGGGTGAGGTAAGGTGACAGGGAGAGGTAAGGTGACAGGGAGAGGTAATGTGACAGGGAGATGTAAGGTGACAGGGAGAGGTAAGGTGACAGGAAGAGAGAGGGAGAACACAGCAATTACGTCGCCACACAAATCATTTCTTTCTTTATCACCAGAAAATGTGCAGTAACTTCTTGACCTTCCTCACACCTGATAAACAGAGATAATGACGTCACTCTAGAGATTATCCTGCACTTGTTGTAATCACACCGAGATAATATCACATCGCACTTACCTGGAGCAGGAATGGAGGCACAAGATGGCCACCAAAATGGCGGGAAAGACAATGCTGACAAAGTGGCAATTCAGGGCAACGGAGACAAAAATCTGGAATCAGTGACATTTCGTAACACTGCTTACAAAAATGATAAAAACGGCGACTCGCAAAATAACAAGGGAGACAATGATGATCTCGTTAAAAGTGATGAGAGGGCCACTGACGACAGTGATATGGAGGCAGCCATCAAAAAGACAATATCCCAAACATGGCACGCCCCTGATGGAGGGTAAATTCAACTTTCTTAAAACTCAATTCCAAATATTTTAATGTTTTAGTTTTTTAAAGAATTTTTAAATTCCTTAAACTATTGAACATTTGATGAGAGAACCCTAATTTAGGCTTTTAAATGTCAATGTTTGTGACTAATAGATTCATGTCAATGTTTGTGACTAATAGATTCATGTCAATGTTTGTGACTAATAGATTCATGTCAATGTTTGTGACTAATAGATTCATGTCAATGTTTGTGACAAATAGATTCATGTCAATGTTTGTGACTAATAGATTCATGTCAATGTTTGTGACTAATAGATTCATGTCAATGTTTGTGACTAATAGATTCATGTCAATGTTTGTGACAAATAGATTCATGTCAATGTTTGTGACTAATAGATTCATGTCAGTGTTTGTGTATGTGAAATAAAGAGACAAATAGATTAATGTCAATGTTTGTGTATGTGAAATAATAGACAAATAGATTCATGTCAATGTTTGTGTATGTGAGATATTAGACAAATCGATTCATGTTAATTTCTCCATATTCAAACTGATCTTTGAGCTAATGTTTAATTAAATATGTCTGAAGAATTTATCACAACACACTTGTACAAAACCATCAAATATACTCCAACATTTCTTATGTCCCTTAGTTATGAGATATTCCAATATTTCCTATGTCCCCTAGTTTTGAGATATTCCAATATTTCTTATGTCCCCTAGTTATGAGATATTCCAATATTACTTATGTCCCCTAGTCATTATATATCCCATTATTGCTTATGTCCCCTAGTTATGAGATATTCCAATATTTCTTATGTCCCCTAGTTTTGAGATATTCCAATATTTTTTTATGTCCCCTAGTTAAGAAATATTCCAATATTTATTATGTCCCCTAGTTATGAGATATTCCAATATTTCATATGTTCCCTGGTCATGATATATTCCAATATTTCATATGTTCCCTGGTCATGATATATTCCAATATTTCATATGTTCCCTGGTCATGATATATTCCAATATTTCAAATGTTCCCTAGTTATGAGATATTCCAATATTTCATATGTTCCCTGGTCATGATATATTCCAATATTTCAAATGTTCCCTAGTTATGAGATATTCCAATATTTCATATGTTCCCTGGTCATGATATATTCCAATATTTCAAATGTTCCCTAGTTATGAGATATTCCAATATTTCTTATGTTCCCTAGTTATGATATATATTCCAATACTTCTTATGTCCCCTAGTTATGATATATATTCCAATATTTCTAATGTTCCCTAGTTATGATATATATTTCAATATTTCTTATGTTCCCTAGTCATGATATATTCCAATATTTCGTATGTTCCCTGGTTATGATATATTCCAATATTTATTATGTTCCCTTGTCATGATATATTCCAATATTTCGTATGTTCCCTGGTCATGATATATTCCAATATTTCATATGTTCCCTAGTTATGAGATAATCCAATATTTCTTATGTCCCCTAGTTTTGATATATATTCCAATATTTCTTATGTTCCCTGGTCATGATATATTCCAATATTTCTTATGTTCCCTACTCATGATATATTCCAATATTTCATATGTTCCCTAGTCATGATATATTCCAATATTTCTTATGTTCCTGGTCGTGATATATTCCAATATCTCATATGTTCCCTAGTTATGATATATATTCCAATACTTCTTATGTCCCCTAGTTATGATATATATTCCAATATTTCTAATGTTCCCTAGTTATGATATATATTTCAATATTTCTTATGTTCCCTAGTCATGATATATTCCAATATTTCGTATGTTCCCTGGTTATGATATATTCCAATATTTATTATGTTCCCTTGTCATGATATATTCCAATATTTCGTATGTTCCCTGGTCATGATATATTCCAATATTTCATATGTTCCCTAGTTATGAGATAATCCAATATTTCTTATGTCCCCTAGTTATGATATATATTCCAATATTTCTTATGTTCCCTGGTCATGATATATTCCAATATTTCTTATGTTCCCTACTCATGATATATTCCAATATTTCATATGTTCCCTAGTCATGATATATTCCAATATTTCTTATGTTCCTGGTCGTGATATATTCCAATATCTCATATGTTCCCTAGTTATGATATATATTCCAATATTTCATATGTTCCCTAGTTATGGCTGGGTCATCGTCCTAAGTGGCCTTATCATCAGCCTCATAGTGGACGGTCTGACGTACACCTTTGGCCTGTTCCTGGGAGACTTTGAACGGGCCTTTAAGCAGCCAAAAAGTACAATAGCCTTGGCGAGTTCCCTGCAGGTGGGAATTTACCTCATGATAGGTGAGACATTTACCTCATGATAGGTGAGACATTTACCTCATGATAGGTGAGACATTTACCTCATGATAGGTGAGACATTTACCTCATGATAGGTGAGACATTTACATCATGATAGGTGAGACATTTACCTCATGATAGGTGAGACATTTACCTCATGATAGGTGAGACATTTACCTCATGATAGGTGAGACATTTACCTCATGATAGGTGAGACATTTACCTCATGATAGGTGAGACATTTACCTCATGATAGGTGAGACATTTACCTCATGATAGGTGAGACATTTACCTCATGATAGGTGAGACATTTACCTCATGATAGGTGAGACATTTACCTCATGATAGGTGAGACATTTACCTCATGATAGGTGAGACATTTACCTCATGATAGGTGAGACATTTACCTCATGATAGGTGAGACATTTACCTCATGATAGGTGAGACATTTACCTCATGATAGGTGAGACATTTACCTCATGATAGGTGAGACATTTACCTCATGATAGGTGAGACATTTACCTCATGATAGGTGAGACATTTACCTCATGATAGGTGAGACATTTACCTCATGATAGGTGAGACATTTACCTCATGATAGGTGAGACATTTACCTCATGATAGGTGAGACATTTACCTCATGATAGGTGAGACATTTACCTCATGATAGGTGAGACATTTACCTCATGATAGGTGAGACATTTACCTCATGATAGGTGAGACATTTACCTCATGATAGGTGAGACATTTACCTCATGATAGGTGAGACATTTACCTCATGATAGGTGAGACATTTACCTCATGATAGGTGAGACATTTACCTCATGATAGGTGAGACATTTACCTCATGATAGGTGAGACATTTACCTCATGATAGGTGAGACATTTACCTCATGATAGGTGAGACATTTACCTCATGATATGTGAGACATTTACCTCATGATAGGTGAGACATTTACCTCATGATAGGTGAGACATTTACCTCATGATAGGTGAGACATTTACATCATGATAGGTGAGGCATTTACCTCATGATAGGTGAGACATTTACCTCATGATAGGTGAGACATTTACCTCATGATAGGTGAGACATTTACCTCATGATAGGTGAGACATTTACCTCATGATAGGTGAGACATTTACCTCATGATAGGTGAGACATTTACCTCATGATAGGTGAGACATTTACCTCATGATAGGTGAGACATTTACCTCATGATAGGTGAGACATTTACCTCATGATAGGTGAGACATTTACCTCATGATAGGTGAGACATTTACCTCATGATAGGTGAGACATTTACCTCATGATAGGTGAGACATTTACCTCATGATAGGTGAGACATTTACCTCATGATAGGTGAGACATTTACCTCATGATAGGTGAGACATTTACCTCATGATAGGTGAGACATTTACCTCATGATAGGTGAGACATTTACCTCATGATAGGTGAGACATTTACCTCATGATAGGTGAGACATTTACCTCATGATAGGTGAGACATTTACCTCATGATAGGTGAGACATTAACCTCATGATAGGTGAGACATTTACCTCATGATAGGTGAGACATTTACCTCATGATAGGTGAGACATTTACCTCATGATAGGTGAGACATTTACCTCATGATAGGTGAGACATTTACCTCATGATAGGTGAGACATTTACCTCATGATATGTGAGACATTTACCTCATGATAGGTGAGACATTTACCTCATGATAGGTGAGACATTTACCTCATGATAGGTGAGACATTTACCTCATGATAGGTGAGACATTTACCTCATGATAGGTGAGACATTTACCTCATGATAGGTGAGACATTTACCTCATGATAGGTGAGACATTTACCTCATGATAGGTGAGACATTTACCTCATGATAGGTGAGACATTTACCTCATGATAGGTGAGACATTTACCTCATGATAGGTGAGACATTTACCTCATGATAGGTGAGACAGGAAATGTTTGGAGATACTTTCAAAATATTGGGATTGTAGGCAGTCGTGTTTAGAAATATTGGGATTGTAGGCAGTCGTGTTTAGAAATATTGTGATTGTAGGCAGTCGTGTTTAGAAATATTGGGATTGTAGGCAGTCGTGTTTAGAAATATTGTGATTGTAGGCAGTCGTGTTTAGAAATATTGGGATTGTAGGCAGTCGTGTTTAGAAATATTGTGATTGTAGGCAGTCGTGTTTAGAAATATTGTGATTGTAGGCAGTCGTGTTTAGAAATATTGGGATTGTAGGCAGTCGTGTTTAGAAATATTGGGATTGTAGGCAGTCGTGTTTAGAAATATTGTGATTGTAGGCAGTCGTGTTTAGAAATATTGGAATTGTAGGCAGTCGTGTTTAGAAATATTGTGATTGTAGGCAGTCGTGTTTAGAAATATTGTGATTGTAGGCAGTCGTGTTTAGAAATATTGGGATTGTAGGCAGTCGTGTTTAGAAATATTGGGATTGTAGGCAGTCGTGTTTAGAAATATTGGGATTGTAGGCAGTCGTGTTTAGAAATATTGGGATTGTAGGCAGTCGTGTTTAGAAATATTGTGATTGTAGGCAGTCGTGTTTAGAAATATTGGGATTGTAGGCAGTCGTGTTTAGAAATATTGGGATTGTAGGCAGTCGTGTTTAGAAATATTGGGATTGTAGGCAGTCGTGTTTAGAAATATTGGGATTGTAGGCAGTCGTGTTTAGAAATATTGGGATTGTAGGCAGTCGCGTTTAGAAATATTGGGATTGTAGGCAGTCGTGTTTAGAAATATTGGGATTGTAGGCAGTCGTGTTTAGAAATATTGGGATTGTAGGCAGTCGTGTTTAGAAATATTGGGATTGTAGGCAGTCGTGTTTAGAAATATTGGGATTGTAGGCAGTCGTGTTTAGAAATATTGGGATTGTAGGCAGTCGTGTTTAGAAATATTGGGATTGTAGGCAGTCGTGTTTAGAAATATTGGGATTGTAGGCAGTCGTGTTTAGAAATATTGGGATTGTAGGCAGTCATGTTTAGAAATATTGTGATTGTAGGCAGTCGTGTTTAGAAATATTGTGATTGTAGGCAGTCGTGTTTAGAAATATTGGGATTGTAGGCAGTCGTGTTTAGAAATATTGGGATTGTAGGCAGTCGTGTTTAGAAATATTGGGATTGTAGGCAGTCGTGTTTAGAAATATTGGGATTGTAGGCAGTCGTGTTTAGAAATATTGTGATTGTAGGCAGTCGTGTTTAGAAATATTAGGATTGTAGGCAGTCGTGTTTAGAAATATTGTGATTGTAGGCAGTCGTGTTTAGAAATATTGGGATTGTAGGCAGTCGTGTTTAGAAATATTGGGATTGTAGGCAGTCGTGTTTAGAAATATTGTGATTGTAGGCAGTCGTGTTTAGAAATATTGTGATTGTAGGCAGTCGTGTTTAGAAATATTGGGATTGTAGGCAGTCGCGTTTAGAAATATTGGGATTGTAGGCAGTCGCGTTTAGAAATATTGGGATTGTAGGCAGTCGTGTTTAGAAATATTGGGATTGTAGACAGTCGTGTTTAGAAATATTGGGATTGTAGGCAGTCGTGTTTAGAAATATTGGGATTGTAGGCAGTCGTGTTTAGAAATATTGTGATTGTAGGCAGTCGTGTTTAGAAATATTGGGATTGTAGGCAGTCGTGTTTAGAAATATTGGGATTGTAGGCAGTCGTGTTTAGAAATATTGGGATTGTAGGCAGTCGTGTTTAGAAATATTGGGATTGTAGGCAGTCGTGTTTAGAAATATTGGGATTGTAGGCAGTCGTGTTTAGAAATATTGTGATTGTAGGCAGTCGTGTTTAGAAATATTGTGATTGTAGGCAGTCGCGTTTAGAAATATTGGGATTGTAGGCAGTCGTGTTTAGAAATATTGGGATTGTAGGCAGTCGTGTTTAGAAATATTGGGATTGTAGGCAGTCGCGTTTAGAAATATTGGGATTGTAGGCAGTCGTGTTTAGAAATATTGGGATTGTAGGCAGTCGTGTTTAGAAATATTGGGATTGTAGGCAGTCGTGTTTAGAAATATTGGGATTGTAGGCAGTCGTGTTTAGAAATATTGTGATTGTAGGCAGTCGTGTTTAGAAATATTGGGATTGTAGGCAGTCGTGTTTAGAAATATTGGGATTGTAGGCAGTCGTGTTTAGAAATATTGGGATTGTAGGCAGTCGTGTTTAGAAATATTGGGATTGTAGGCAGTCGTGTTTAGAAATATTGTGATTGTAGGCAGTCGTGTTTAGAAATATTGTGATTGTAGGCAGTCGTGTTTAGAAATATTGGGATTGTAGGCAGTCGTGTTTAGAAATATTGGGATTGTAGGCAGTCGTGTTTAGAAATATTGGGATTGTAGGCAGTCGTGTTTAGAAATATTGGGATTGTAGGCAGTCGTGTTTAGAAATATTGTGATTGTAGGCAGTCATGTTTAGAAATATTGGGATTGTAGGCAGTCGTGTTTAGAAATATTGGGATTGTAGGCAGTCGTGTTTAGAAATATTGGGATTGTAGGCAGTCGTGTTTAGAAATATTGGGATTGTAGGCAGTCGTGTTTAGAAATATTGTGATTGTAGGCAGTCGTGTTTAGAAATATTGTGATTGTAGGCAGTCGTGTTTAGAAATATTGGGATTGTAGGCAGTCGTGTTTAGAAATATTGGGATTGTAGGCAGTCGCGTTTAGAAATATTGGGATTGTAGGCAGTCGCGTTTAGAAATATTGGGATTGTAGGCAGTCGTGTTTAGAAATATTGGGATTGTAGGCAGTCGTGTTTAGAAATATTGGGATTGTAGGCAGTCGTGTTTAGAAATATTGTGATTGTAGGCAGTCGTGTTTAGAAATATTGGGATTGTAGGCAGTCGTGTTTAGAAATATTGGGATTGTAGGCAGTCGTGTTTAGAAATATTGGGATTGTAGGCAGTCGTGTTTAGAAATATTGGGATTGTAGGCAGTCGTGTTTAGAAATATTGTGATTGTAGGCAGTCGTGTTTAGAAATATTGTGATTGTAGGCAGTCGTGTTTAGAAATATTGGGATTGTAGGCAGTCGTATTTAGAAATATTGGGATTGTAGGCAGTCGCGTTTAGAAATATTGGGATTGTAGGCAGTCGCGTTTAGAAATATTGGGATTGTAGGCAGTTGCGTTTTAGAAATATTGGGATTGTAGGCAGTCGCGTTTAGAAATATTGGGATTGTAGGCAGTCGCGTTTAGAAATATTGGGATTGTAGGCAGTCGCATTTAGAAATATTGGGATTGTAGGCAGTCGCGTTTAGAAATATTGGGATTGTAGGCAGTCGCGTTTAGAAATATTGGGATTGTAGGTAGTCGCGTTTAGAAATATTGGGATTGTAGGCAGTCGCGTTTAGAAATATTGGGATTGTAGGCAGTCGCGTTTAGAAATATTGGGATTGTAGGCAGTCGCGTTTAGAAATATTGGGATTGTAGGCAGTCGCGTTTAGAAATATTGGGATTGTAGGCAGTCGCGTTTAGAAATATTGGGATTGTAGGCAGTCGCGTTTAGAAATATTGGGATTGTAGGCAGTCGCGTTTAGAAATATTGGGATTGTAGGCAGTCGCGTTTAGAAATATTGTTGTTTAATTACGGTAGACCTCTTCATGGGGGAAATGTTTAAAATGTTGGAATTATCTTAGAATGTTTTTGCTAACTTTAAAATATGTCTAAATATATAATCTTTGTTTGAAAGACTTGTATTACACAGTTTTATATTTAGCATGAGTTTATCGCCACCTTAAAAAATAAGCTGTTGTTAAACTGAGCCCATGTGTTCTAGGACCTGTGGTCAGTGTGTTGACCAATCGTTTCGGATGTCGGCCCATCATCATTGCTGGCTCGCTGATAGCAGGGATCGCCTTCATTGTTAGCGCCTGGAGTCCGAACGTCACCATGTTGATTCTGACGTATGGCGTTTTCGGAGGTCAGTCAATTTTGTGACAAAATGTTGTGACAGTTGTGTTTTTTTCTACGTTTCTCAAACACATAAAAAAATTTAAACTTGTTTCGAGCTTAAACTAATTTTTTATAATTAAATATATATATATAAAAGCTGAGTATCCAATTGTAAAATTTTTGTAAAGTAAATTAATAATTAAACCAGAATAAAATAAAGATATTGGCTTTGAGATAAGTTTAATGTGTCATTAATGCTACAAGAAAGAATTGTTTCCATTTGCCGCTAGAAAATAAAAAAATCTAATTGATGTGGATTATCATCAGATTTATGCTAAATTTGATTTACAAGTTGATATAATCCATTAGGACTGCATATAAGAAATATATTTCAAAAATGAATATCATATTAAATCAATATATTTGAATGAGAAAGTGAGTATATATTTGCCTGCTTGTGTGTGTGTATGTGTGTGTGTGTTTGTGTGTGTGTGTGTGTGTGTGTGAGTGTGTGTGTGTGTGTGTGTGTGTGTGTGTGTGTGTGTGTGTGTGTGTGTGTGTGTGTGTGAGAGAGAGAGAGAGAGAGAGAGAGAGAGAGAGAGAGAGAGAGAGAGAGTTATTTATCCCCAAAAATTATTTTGCAAGTGAATCCAATAATACCCCAACATTTTTCAATTCCAACATACAATAATGCGTGCCACCTTCACGCTAATTACTAATGTAATCTATACAAAAAGTAACACCGGAAGTTGATCAAAATGGCGGAACCTAAATTTCTCTGCTGTCTAGAAATGCAAGAATTTTATAAACAAGAAATTTACAACGTACAAATGTAAAATGAGGAAATTAAAGATGTCAAGGAATCGATAATCGTTTTGAATTCCCTCTATGCCGTCTGGTGTTGTAGTTTACTTGGACTTGTCATCTTGTGGCTGTTTGATACTATTGTATTACTATTAATCCGGAAGTTCCAATCGAACAACGTCATCTCAAGTAGAGCGCGTTCTTTCGTTGACTTGAGCGTTGTCTTGGCGTGTGTAACTTATTACAAGAGTGGAAAAAAGACTGAACTCTCGCTACAAGGTGACTCGGTTCAACCTGATGGAATTGATACAGACTACAACGAACCACGGGACGAACATTGCGATTATTCTTCTTGGTGGAATCTTGAGAACGAGGCTACGCCTAACAGACATGCATAGCCTTGAACTCTTGATTTAGTTGTGTGTATTTGTCTTGTTATTATTTCTGGATCTGGATCAGGATCTTCATCATGGATTCCTGTTTCGCTAAGGATTGCTCTATCAAATTAACAGTCTATGACGGTGATGCGTCCATTTTTGAATATTTATAGGAAATTTTGTGTGTGTGTAACTATGTTTAGGAAGATTTAGAATGCAATGTGTTTTATTTGTTTGACATGTTTGTAAAGCGCTGTGAGCCCAGCTGTAGGCTGGGGTACTGCGCTATATAAGTGAACAAATAATAATAATAATAATAATACAATATATCTCCAACATGAGCTAATATCTATTCGACTTGTTCATTGACCAGGTATCGGGTTCGGCATGATGTACCTCCCCTCTGTCGTGGCCGTCAGTGTTTACTTTGAACGCAAGAGGGCGCTAGCCACCGGTATCTCTGTGTGCGGGTCCGGCATCGGGACCTTCCTCCTGGCGCCTGTGACCGAACTTCTCTTACACGAATACAACTGGAGCTGGGCGCTGCTCATACTAGGGGCGATCATCCTTAACGGCATTGTGTTCGGGGCGTTAATCCGCCCCTTGGAGTTCAGACTCAGCGAGAAGATTTATGAGGAGGACAAAAACAAGAACACCGTGAATGTCGTAAAAGTGAAGACATTGGACGGGAAGCCTGGCTCCCCTTCAAACGGTGGCGCCCTGTCTGAGCAGCAGCCCCTGCTGACCGTTACAGAGGAGGCAGACGGTGAGAAGTCTCGATACGAGAAGAAGAAACAAGGAGCAGACCTGCTGAGTGTTCCAGGGCGGGGAGAGCAGATCTTTTCATCTACACCTGACATTGGCAAGGTATGTCCACCGGTCAACTGAGGTTTGACATCAGAATGGACTTTGTTACGTTAATCTTTATTGAAAAATTTGTTAAACGTATTTTTTTAAGTTACAGAAATTCATTTGAAAACTCACTTTAAATATTTATACTCTTGATTATAAGAGAAAATTTTTCATACATAAAGTTTTTCCTCAGAATTTTATATTATTATTATATTACACAATTGTTGAATTAAGGGCATATACAATTATGAACTGTATTCAATATAAATTTGCCACGAAAAAGTTGTTGTTTTTTAAATGTATGTGATGACTTATTGTATTTATAAAGTCTGGAGGTCGGAAAAGTTCGATACCCAGTGTGACCTTCACACCAGATGATCAGCAGCCTCGTTTGAGATCCAACACATTTGACGCTTCCAGAAATCCAGCTGAACCGGATACTTCCGGTCTACTCAACAGGTCACAGAAGTCTGGTTTAAATAAATCCCATACCAGTATGGCGTCCAGGGGCAGTCAATCTCATGCACCGTTAGGTTAGTCAGTCTAAAGCACATTTAGGTAATTCAGTATAACACACATGTATGTAGTTAAATCTAACGCACATTTAGGTAATTCAGTATAACACACATGCATGTAGTTAAAGCTAACGCACATTTAGGTAATTCAGTATAACACACATGTATGTAGTTAAATCTAACGCACATTTAGGTAATTCAGTATAACACACATTCATGTAGTTAAAGCTAACGCACATTTAGGTAATTCAGTATAACACACATGTATGTAAGTAAATCTAACGCACATTTAGGTAATTCAGTATAACACACATGTATGTAGTTAAATCTAACGCACATTTAGGTAATTCAATCTCAAGCACATTTAGGTAATTCAATCTCAAGCACATTTAGGTAATTCAATCTCATGCACATTTAGGTAATTCAATCTCATGCACATTTAGGTAATTCAATCTCCTGAAAATTTAGTTTAGTCAATCCTATGCACATTTATGTAAATAAGGTTTGGTAAAGAAGTAACGAATGTCAATATATTTATGACTTGAAATGTCTTCAGTCCCGTCTGTATGTGTAGGTATGTCTACATTCCTTGATCAACATTTCAGGTCTTGCCTTCGTCAGTCTCTCGGACATGCAGTTGAATAAGATTCGTGATGAAGTTCACGCCCCCATAACCCGGAAGGACATCCACCTGTCAGGGACTTTGGCCAAGCCCACCTGGGACATTGAGCTACATGGTGGCGAGCGTACAGATGGACTGGTCATTCAAAGTATCGAGTAGGTTGACATGTGACGGTCTGGATGACATGGGACATTGAGCTACATGGTGGCGAGCGTACAGATGGACTGGTCATTCAAAGTATCGAGTAGGTTGACATGTGACGGTCTGGTTGACATGGGACATTGAGCTACATGGTGGCGAGCGTACAGATGGACTGGTCATTCAAAGTATCGAGTAGGTTGACATGTGACGGTCTGGATGACATGGGACTGTCTGGGTGACATGGTAATGTCTGAGTGACAAGGGACTTCTGGATGACATGGGACTGTCTGAGTGACATGGGACTTATAGATGACATGGGACTGTCTAGATGACATGGGACTGTCTGAGTGACATGGGACTGACTGAGTGACATGGGACTGTCTGAGTGACATGGGACTGTATGGGTTACATGGGACTGTCTGGGTGACATGGGAATGTCTGAGTGACAAGGGACTTCTGGATGATATGGGACTGTCTGAGTGACATGGGACTGTCTGTGTGACATGGGGCTGTCTGTGTGACATGGGGCTGTCTGGATGACATGGGACTGTCTGGATGACATGGACTGTCTGAGTGACATGGGACTGTCTGAGTGACATGTGACTGGCTGGGTGACATGGGACTGTCTGGGTGACATGGGACTGTCTGGATGATATGGGACTGTCTGAGTGACATGGGACTGTCTGGGTGACATGGGACTGTCTGGATGACATGGACTGTCTGAGTGACAAGGGACTTCTGGATGACATGAGACTGTCTGAGTGACAAGGGACTTCTGGATGACATGGGACTGTCTGAGTGACAAGGGACTTCTGGATGACATGGTCATGTCTGAGTGACAAGGGAATTCTGGATGACATGGGACTGTCTGAGTGACAAGGGACTTCTGGATGACATGGGACTGACTGTCTGAGTGACAATGGACTTCTGGATGACATGGTCATGTCTGAGTGACAAGGGACTTCTGGATGACATGGGACTGACTGTCTGAGTGACAAGGGACTTCTGGATGACATGGGACTGACTGTCTGAGTGACAATGGACTTCTGGATGACATGGTCATGTCTGAGTGACAAGGGACTTCTGGATGACATGGGACTGACTGTCTGAGTGACAAGGGACTTCTGGATGACATGGTCATGTCTGAGTGACAAGGGAATTCTGGATGACATGGGACTGTCTGAGTGACAAGGGACTTCTGGGTGACATGGGACTGACTGTCTGAGTGACAAGGGACTTCTGGATGACATGGGACTGTCTGAGTGACAAGGGACTTCTGGATGACATGGGACTGTCTGGGTGACATGGTAATGTCTGAGTGACAAGGACTTCTGGATGACATGGTAATGTCTGAGTGACAAGGGACATCTGGATGACATGGTAATGTCTGTGTGACATATAACTCACTGGGTTACATCAAGTTCTTGTTAAACTATTGCGATGAACACAAAACGATTTTTTACACAGTCTGTTTAAAAACTCCCATATTTCACGGTTTTTTTTTAAGTTGATTTTTTTAATAAATCAAGTTTTGCTGGGCCTGCTATATCAGTTAAAACAGGTGTCAATAATCTGTGTCCTCACAGAGTTGTGCCAAGCAAAAAGCCTACAGGCATCTGGTCGTGTCTACCTGAGTCTGCTAGAGACACGATAGAGGAGATGTTGGACATTAGTATTTTAAAGGTACTCATCTTTTTTACAGCATATATCTTATCATATCCGCTCTGTCTCCAAATATTTCAATGTCCCCACCATCTATTGTCACTCACGATTTCCTTCTCTCTCTCCCTCTCTCTCCTCTCATCTCTCCCTCTCTCTCTCCCTCTCTCTCTATCTCTCTCTCTCTATCTCTCTCTCTCTCTCTCTGCCAAATCAATTGCCTCCCTTGCTCTAATGCGTCCAATGTTCTATTCCTATCAATGTTATAATGCCTCGCTTGCTCTATTGCTTACAATGTTCTATTCCTATCAATGTTCTAATCCTACCAATGCTCTATTCATATCAATGTTCTGTTAATACAAATATTCTATTCCTACCACGTTTCTATTCTTACAAATGTTCTATTCTTACCAATATTCTTTTACTACCAATGTTCTATTCCTACCAATGTTCTATTCCTACCAATGTTCTATCCCCAGGACAGACGCTACTGGTTTGTTCTACTCGGTAACTTCAGCTGCATGCTGGGATTCTATGTTCCATTTGTTTACGTCCCAGAGAGGGCTCTGCTATTGGGCATTGGAGATGAGCAAGCCGCCTTTCTTCTGTCAATCATTGGTGAGTGGGCGGGGCTTTCTTCTGTCAATCATTGGTGAGTCGGTCGCCTTTCTTCTGTTAATCATTGGTGAGTAGGCCGCCTTTCTTCTCTCAATCATTGGTGAGTGGGTGGGGCTTTCTTCTGGCAATCATTGGTGAGTCGGTCGCCTTTCTTCTGTCAATCAATGGTGAGTAGGTGGGGCTTTCTGCTATCAATCATTGGTGAGTAGGCGGGGCTTTCTTCTGTCAATCATTGGTAAGTAGGCCGCCTTTCTTCTGTCAGTGATTGGTGAGTGGGCGGGGCTTAGTGAACTCTTTGATGACAACGATATCTTATATACAACAATCCTGTCTTATAAACAACAACATGTCCAATATACAAAAATCATGTATCATATACAACAACCATGTCTCATATACTTCTATGATATCTACAATGTTAGAGGAGCGTACAACAAACCTGTCTCATATACAACAAACATGTCTTATTTAGAACAAACCTGACTCATCTATGACGATCATGTCTTGTTGACTGTGAGGCAAGGACTAGATGAATTTTCTCTATGACAGACAGTGTTTAAGATTTTCATAATAATCTATTCGTTAGCATAGGGAGTCTGTTATCTTTATTCCCTATTTTAAGTTTTCACATTAGTCACTTTAAGTATGCAAGAAAAAAAATTGTATAAATATTAATTAATTCAAACATTACACACGAATGTTGCATGTTATTTATTTCAGACTAAACTAGAAAACGTTTAGCAAATTTCACGAAGACGTTATTATTAATTGGATTAATAACAATTAGTGACACGTTTTATAAATCTTTCATTACAACAATATCTTTGTATTGATACTGCCAAAAATACGATACACGTCGCCCTGATAACATTTGGGATATCGCTATTTACTATGTTAGCTATAAACCTCAGAAAAATGTTAATGCTCATACAGTATAAATCCTAAATTTCCGCTGCAAAGCGCGGGTATTTTGCTAGTAAAGTATATATCTTACACGTATTTGTGCATAACAAAGTAAACCGCTCTGATTATCGGAGGTATTTTAGTGAAAGACTTTAGACGTACCAAATCTCACTGGTATATGACGTTTTTTCGTATCGATTCTCAAGGTATCACCAACACGATTGGCCGGGTGGCTACTGGGGTCGTGATCCACTTTTCTAAGATCAACGCCGCCCTGGTGACGATAGTCGCCCTTTGTCTGTGTGGCCTGATGACCATCGTCTGCCCGCTGTGTCACTCATACGGGGCCTTGGCTGCAGTGTCCGCCATCTTTGGCCTGTGTGTCGGTAAGTCTCGTGTTTATTACGTTGGTTGCAGGAGAACTTCCGGTCAAAAATTCTCAAGCAGTCCCATTCAAATAATTCTAGTTTTTATTGTACCTTTATTAGGGTAGTTTGGTTAGCATCTCATAGTTGGTCAAATTGGGTCATTTTTAAGTTAGCCTAGATAAAAAGCCAGAGCCAGTTAAACACTTAAAATTATTACGTCATCAATTGTTGTTGTTCACAGCCGCCTACATCTCCATGTGTTCAATCCTGCTGTGTGACCTTCTCGGGGTCAGCAAACTGACCAATGCCTTTGGGTTTGTCATCTTGTTCAGGGGCATCGCTTGCGTCATAGGTCCCCCAATGGCAGGTTTGTACACCAAAAAATAACTTATGACACTTAATAATAATGATTGATATTATACTATTTTTTTAACACCAATTACCCTTTAACTTGCAGATTTGCCTTTTTAACAAATATTTATTGAGGATAATTATTTTTTTTCTCTTTAGTTGCTTTATTGAGTTTATAAATAGTTAGCATTAGTTTAGTATAAGTTTAGGATTAGTTTATTTAGAAATTCATAAAATTTACTTATTTTTACTTCGACTATTTTCTATTCCTAATTAGTTTTAAATAATGTTATTTAGGTCTAGATAAAAAAAATATTTCCGATGATTATTCTGATTCACGTGTCACCATGTCTCGTTCCAGGCGCCATCATAGACTCGACTGGAGAGTTCGACCAAGCTTTCTTTGTAGGTGGCGCCATGATCGTGGTGGGAGGTCTATGTCATCTCATGCTCTACATTCCGTGCATCAGGAATTACAGGAAGAATTAATTTGACGACACCAATGGATCCCGACTTGACCTGTGCACCTCTGGGGCTTATGTGTGCACCTCTAGGGCTTATGTGTGCACCTCTAGGGCTTATTTGTGCACTCTGGGGCTTATGTGTGCACTCTAGGGCTTATGTGTGCACCTCTAGGGCTTATGTGTGCACCTCTAGGGCTTATGTGTGCACTCTAGGGCTTATGTGTGCACTCTGGGGCTTATGTGTGCACTCTAGGGCTTATGTGTGCACTCTGGGGCTTATGTGTGCACTCTAGGGCTTATGTGTGCACCTCTAGGGCTTATGTGTGCACCTCTAGGGCTTATGTGTGCACTCTAGGGCTTATGTGTGCACTCTGGGGCTTATGTGTGCACCCTGGGGCTTATGTGTGCACTCTGGGGCTTATGTGTGCACTCTGGGGCTTATGTGTGCAGCTTATGTGTGCAATCTGGGGCTTATGTGTGCACTCTAGGGCTTATTTGTGCACTCTGGGGCTTATGTGTGCACTCTAGGGCTTATTTGTGCACTCTGGGGCTTATGTGTGCACTCTAGGGCTTATTTGTGCACTCTGGGGCTTATGTGTGCACTCTGGGGCTTATGTGTGCATTCTAAGGCTTATGAGGCTTGACAAGATGAGAACCACTGAAATTAGAAAATTAGAGTAACTAGTACAATAGAGAAGGTAGTCATGTGACCACCGAAGTTGGCCAAAAGGAGACGATAAGAAGGAAAGTCTGCCTCAACAAAGAAGACTTCTCTTAACTGTGGGGAAACTTCTTTGAAAGATTGGAAGAGCACAATCTTTTTTTATTTATAGATTTTGTGATTTCAATAATTCATTTACAGGAATAAAAGTGAATACAAATTAGCAAGTAATGCCAAAACAATGACAGAGATAGGTTCCATGTAAAGCTGAACTTGTAAGCAGTACTTAAAACAAAAAGTGCTTCACTGCCAAGTACAAGGATATGAATTAAGATTTGAATTTTATTTTATCTTGACCCACGTGACTGTGATGATTGGAAATTGTTGTAGGCGTGTTTATCAGCGAATTAGTTGGACCGTGACTAAGTTTATTTCAAATGATGACTCAACTGAAGACATTACAAATCAATATGAACTGAAGCTGGGAGACAAGCCAAGCAGTTGATGTACCAACCAATGAGACATCTCTGGTACATCTAAATATTTGCTTAAAAAAGATGTCACATGTCATGGCATGAGGATATCTAAAACTATATCTACACAAAAAGTGTGTATAAAAATTATATGTAGGTACATGAGGTGTTGCACAAGTGATTGTCTCAATTAACGCCTGCTAATGGAGAAATGTTTTGCATAAGATAAGTTGTTAATATGTTAACACAGATTTTATTTATTAGTTGAACTAAGGCATTGATGTTTTAACTATATCATTGACGTCATTGATATGTGAGCTAAATCATTGACGTCATTGATATGTGAGCTAAATCATTGACGTCAGTGATATGTGAGCTAAATCATTGACGTCATTGATATGTGAGCTAAATCATTGACGTCATTGAAATGTGAGCTAAATCATTGACGTCATTGATATGTGAGCTAAATCATTGACGTCATTGATATGTGAGCTAAATCATTGACGTCATTGATATGTGAGCTAAATCGTTGATGTATTGATGTGTATGTTCTTACCACTGAGATTATTTAAATTTCCTCCATCACCAACATTATAACACATTTCAATGAAATAATAGGTTTTAAAAGATATTGACAAAACGTCAGGAACATTTATTACATATTTCTCTGTTATAACCTATTTTTTATTTTTCATGCATTTCTCCTACCTTTGATAACGCATTTCAGTGCAGACATATTTGTTACTTACTTTTGTATGACGTATTAATCCTCTGATAGTTTCATTTTTGTTTCTTGTGTGCTACATATATTCTTTATGGGATTCATATCATTGGATTGGTCTTTCATATTTCAGCATTAACATATTTCAGATTTCAGCTGCAATGTCTAACAGAACCAAAATGAGATTATATTTTTTTTCTAAAATTGAAAATGTGATGATATAATACACAAATTTGTTTAACTTTGTAAAACTGTTTTTTGCAGCTGTGATATCCACAATAATAATTGTTATTGCTGCCAGTTATATATTAGCACGTTATCAAATCAATAAAGTTATTGTTCACCTAACCCATTAGTTTTGAGATGCTTTGTAATAAAAATATGAACATATAAACATGCACTTGTACAACTGTTGTTGGAAGACGATATCCAAATTATATTTATGTGTCTTTTTGTACATCCTTTTGAATTTTTAGTTTTAGATTTTTTACTCCTAATGTATTTGTGATTTTATTTAGTCTTATTTAATTTCGTACAGGTCATTTTTATTGATTACAGAGAGCTTCTATTTAGATTATGCAATCCTATATATGTGGTTAGTGTAGATTTATTGTGTTGTTGTGTATAGTATTGTTAGACATCACTTTTTATTGGATGCTGTCATTGCTAACTTGATGTGTGATGTATAAGTGATATCAAATTGATGTGTGATGTATAAGTGATATCAAATTGATGTGTGATGTATAAGTGATATCAAATTGATGTGTGATGTATAAGTGATATCAAATTGATGTGTGATGTATAAGTGATATCAAATTGATGTGTGATGTATAAGTGATATCAAATTGATGTGTGATGTATAAGTGATATCAAATTGATGTGTGATGTATAAGTGATATCAAATTGATGTGTGATGTATAAGTGATATCAAATTGATGTGTGATGTATAAGTGATATCAAATTGATGTGTGATGTATAAGTGATATCAAATTGATGTGTGATGTATAAGTGATATCAAATTGATGTGTGATGTATAAGTGATATCAAATTGATGTGTGATGTATAAGTGATATCAAATTGATGTGTGATGTATAAGTGATATCAAATTGATGTGTGATGTATAAGTGATATCAAATTGATGTGTGATGTATAAGTGATATCAAATTGATGTGTGATGTATAAGTGATATCAAATTGATGTGTGATGTATAAGTGATATCAAATTGATGTGTGATGTATAAGTGATATCAAATTGATGTGTGATGTATAAGTGATATCAAATTGATGTGTGATGTATAAGTGATATCAAATTGATGTGTGATGTATAAGTGATATCAAATTGATGTGTGATGTATAAGTGATATCAAATTGATGTGTGATGTATAAGTGATATCAAATTGATGTGTGATGTATAAGTGATATCAAATTGATGTGTGATGTATAAGTGATATCAAATTGATGTGTGATGTATAAGTGATATCAAATTGATGTGTGATGTATAAGTGATATCAAATTGATGTGTGATGTATAAGTGATATCAAATTGATGTGTGATGTATAAGTGATATCAAATTGATGTGTGATGTATAAGTGATATCAAATTGATGTGTGATGTATAAGTGATATCAAATTGATGTGTGATGTATAAGTGATATCAAATTGATGTGTGATGTATAAGTGATATCAAATTGATGTGTGATAAGTGATATCAAATTGATGTGTGATAAAGTGATATCAAATTGATGTGTGATGTATAAGTGATATCAAATTGATGTGTGATGTATAAGTGATATCAAATTGATGTGTGATGTATAAGTGATATCAAATTGATGTGTGATGTATAAGTGATATCAAATTGATGTGTGATGTATAAGTGATATCAAATTGATGTGTGATGTATAAGTGATATCAAATTGATGTGTGATGTATAAGTGATATCAAATTGATGTGTGATGTATAAGTGATATCAAATTGATGTGTGATGTATAAGTGATATCAAATTGATGTGTGATGTATAAGTGATATCAAATTGATGTGTGATGTATAAGTGATATCAAATTGATGTGTGATGTATAAGTGATATCAAATTGATGTGTGATGTATAAGTGATATCAAATTGATGTGTGATGTATAAGTGATATCAAATTGATGTGTGATGTATAAGTGATATCAAATTGATGTGTGATGTATAAGTGATATCAAATTGATGTGTGATGTATAAGTGATATCAAATTGATGTGTGATGTATAAGTGATATCAAATTGATGTGTGATGTATAAGTGATATCAAATTGATGTGTGATGTATAAGTGATATCAAATTGATGTGTGATGTATAAGTGATATCAAATTGATGTGTGATGTATAAGTGATATCAAATTGATGTGTGATGTATAAGTGATATCAAATTGATGTGTGATGTATAAGTGATATCAAATTGATGTGTGATGTATAAGTGATATCAAATTGATGTGTGATGTATAAGTGATATCAAATTGATGTGTGATGTATAAGTGATATCAAATTGATGTGTGATGTATAAGTGATATCAAATTGATGTGTGATGTATAAGTGATATCAAATTGATGTGTGATGTATAAGTGATATCAAATTGATGTGTGATGTATAAGTGATATCAAATTGATGTGTGATGTATAAGTGATATCAAATTGATGTGTGATGTATAAGTGATATCAAATTGATGTGTGATGTATAAGTGATATCAAATTGATGTGTGATGTATAAGTGATATCAAATTGATGTGTGATGTATAAGTGATATCAAATTGATGTGTGATGTATAAGTGATATCAAATTGATGTGTGATGTATAAGTGATATCAAATTGATGTGTGATGTATAAGTGATATCAAATTGATGTGTGATGTATAAGTGATATCAAATTGATGTGTGATGTATAAGTGATATCAAATTGATGTGTGATGTATAAGTGATATCAAATTGATGTGTGATGTATAAGTGATATCAAATTGATGTGTGATGTATAAGTGATATCAAATTGATGTGTGATGTATAAGTGATATCAAATTGATGTGTGATGTATAAGTGATATCAAATTGATGTGTGATGTATAAGTGATATCAAATTGATGTGTGATGTATAAGTGATATCAAATTGATGTGTGATGTATAAGTGATATCAAATTGATGTGTGATGTATAAGTGATATCAAATTGATGTGTGATGTATAAGTGATATCAAATTGATGTGTGATGTATAAGTGATATCAAATTGATGTGTGATGTATAAGTGATATCAAATTGATGTGTGATGTATAAGTGATATCAAATTGATGTGTGATGTATAAGTGATATCAAATTGATGTGTGATGTATAAGTGATATCAAATTGATGTGTGATGTATAAGTGATATCAAATTGATGTGTGATGTATAAGTGATATCAAATTGATGTGTGATGTATAAGTGATATCAAATTGATGTGTGATGTATAAGTGATATCAAATTGATGTGTGATGTATAAGTGATATCAAATTGATGTGTGATGTATAAGTGATATCAAATTGATGTGTGATGTATAAGTGATATCAAATTGATGTGTGATGTATAAGTGATATCAAATTGATGTGTGATGTATAAGTGATATCAAATTGATGTGTGATGTATAAGTGATATCAAATTGATGTGTGATGTATAAGTGATATCAAATTGATGTGTGATGTATAAGTGATATCAAATTGATGTGTGATGTATAAGTGATATCAAATTGATGTGTGATGTATAAGTGATATCAAATTGATGTGTGATGTATAAGTGATATCAAATTGATGTGTGATGTATAAGTGATATCAAATTGATGTGTGATGTATAAGTGATATCAAATTGATGTGTGATGTATAAGTGATATCAAATTGATGTGTGATGTATAAGTGATATCAAATTGATGTGTGATGTATAAGTGATATCAAATTGATGTGTGATGTATAAGTGATATCAAATTGATGTGTGATGTATAAGTGATATCAAATTGATGTGTGATGTATAAGTGATATCAAATTGATGTGTGATGTATAAGTGATATCAAATTGATGTGTGATGTATAAGTGATATCAAATTGATGTGTGATGTATAAGTGATATCAAATTGATGTGTGATGTATAAGTGATATCAAATTGATGTGTGATGTATAAGTGATATCAAATTGATGTGTGATGTATAAGTGATATCAAATTGATGTGTGATGTATAAGTGATATCAAATTGATGTGTGATGTATAAGTGATATCAAATTGATGTGTGATGTATAAGTGATATCAAATTGATGTGTGATGTATAAGTGATATCAAATTGATGTGTGATGTATAAGTGATATCAAATTGATGTGTGATGTATAAGTGATATCAAATTGATGTGTGATGTATAAGTGATATCAAATTGATGTGTGATGTATAAGTGATATCAAATTGATGTGTGATGTATAAGTGATATCAAATTGATGTGTGATGTATAAGTGATATCAAATTGATGTGTGATGTATAAGTGATATCAAATTGATGTGTGATGTATAAGTGATATCAAATTGATGTGTGATGTATAAGTGATATCAAATTGATGTGTGATGTATAAGTGATATCAAATTGATGTGTGATGTATAAGTGATATCAAATTGATGTGTGATGTATAAGTGATATCAAATTGATGTGTGATGTATAAGTGATATCAAATTGATGTGTGATGTATAAGTGATATCAAATTGATGTGTGATGTATAAGTGATATCAAATTGATGTGTGATGTATAAGTGATATCAAATTGATGTGTGATGTATAAGTGATATCAAATTGATGTGTGATGTATAAGTGATATCAAATTGATGTGTGATGTATAAGTGATATCAAATTGATGTGTGATGTATAAGTGATATCAAATTGATGTGTGATGTATAAGTGATATCAAATTGATGTGTGATGTATAAGTGATATCAAATTGATGTGTGATGTATAAGTGATATCAAATTGATGTGTGATGCATAAGTGATATCAAATTGATGTGTGATGCATAAGTGATATCAAATTGATGTGTGATGCATAAGTGATATCAAATTGATGTGTGATGTATAAGTGATATCAAATTGATGTGTGATGTATAAGTGATATCAAATTGATGTGTGATGTATAAGTGATATCAAATTGATGTGTGATGTATAAGTGATATCAAATTGATGTGTGATGTATAAGTGATATCAAATTGATGTGTGATGTATAAGTGATATCAAATTGATGTGTGATGTATAAGTGATATCAAATTGATGTGTGATGCATAAGTGATATCAAATTGATGTGTGATGCATAAGTGATATCAAATTGATGTGTGATGTATAAGTGATATCAAATTGATGTGTGATGTATAAGTGATATCAAATTGATGTGTGATGTATAAGTGATATCAAATTGATGTGTGATGTATAAGTGATATCAAATTGATGTGTGATGTATAAGTGATATCAAATTGATGTGTGATGTATAAGTGATATCAAATTGATGTGTGATGTATAAGTGATATCAAATTGCTGTGTGATGCATAAGTGATATCAAATTGCTGTGTGATGTATTAATGATATGAGCCTTATTGACAGAAAATGCTGTGAAGCATATCCACACCTTTTGGACATATCATAATTATTGGACTATTATACGGTGAATTGTTTCATTATTGATAGATGGGGTAATAACTAAGTCTTGTGTTAACATTGTAGAGTTAGACATCTCTGTTAACATTGTAGAGTTAGACATATCTGTTAACATTCTAGAGTTAGACATCTCTGTTAACATTCTAGAGTTAGACATCTCTGTTAACATTGTAGAGTTAGACATCTCTGTTAACATTGTAGAGTTAGACATCTCTGTTAACATTGTAGAGTTAGACATCTCTGTTAACATTGTAGAGTTAGACATCTCTGTTAACATTGTAGAGTTAGACATCTCTGTTAACATTCTAGATTTAGACATCTCTGTTAACATTGTAGAGTTAGACATCTCTGTTAACATTGTAGAGTTAGACATCTCTGTTAACATTCTAGAGTTAGACATCTCTGTTAACATTGTAGAGTTAGACATCTCTGTTAACATTGTAGAGTTAGACATCTCTGTTAACATTGTAGAGTTAGACATCTCTGTTAACATTGTAGAGTTAGACTTCTTTGCTAGAATATAACCATTCCAAAACCACTGGTAAGTTATTTATTTACATAACCAGTTTATCAAAAGAAAAAATGTATTTTTTAATAATAGAAATATAAATTATAATGTAATTAACTGCTTTCTGTAATGTACGCTACCCAATAAGATAAATTGAAAAAGGCATAGACCAAATTTTGTAAAATGTAAATTTATTGTTTTGAATAAAAATTGGCACAAATGAAATAAAACCGGTGGTTATAAAATAAAATAATACATGTACATTTATGTCATACAAACATTAAACTTGTAAATAATATTTTTAAAGTTGGAATGTCATGAGAATACTTGACCTTAGAATTTTGACCAATTGACATGCCAATAAAATCATGTCTAAAACAAAGTGATGCTATTATGACGTATATTTGTGAACATTTTACACGTAACATTCACAAGTTTTACTTATTTAACTTTGCATTCCGTTATTATCACTTATCACATTGTTTTTAATACTTAATATTTTTATTTTATTATCTTTCTTGCCAGTATCTTACTTCCATAGCTTTCAAACCATTACATCAAGTTTAAAGAAATGTTTTACTAATTATCACAAATTGTCATGAATTTTGTTTTTAATCATTCATATTTCTAGTTAAATAAAAATAAAGATTTCTATCTAATGAATGCATTTCTTTTAGTTCTGCATTTTTTAAGAAGTATCATTAATATAAATAAACAATTACAGATTTGTATTTTTTAGTATCAGTAGTAGTGACAGACAAAAACTGTTTTGTGGTTGATAGACGTAAAAATAAAGTTGAAGACTTCCCTATCTTATCTTATCTTATCTATACAGACGCTCCTTCTATGCAGAAGATAGTTGCGTCCACAGACCATGACAGATGAATGATCTGTTGACAAGTGATGCAGCGTTCACAGGCCACGGCTTTGTGGGTTCCACGCATTACCCAGCCGCCTAACTACATGTAGTGTTAGGTACCCATTCGGAGCGGGGTGACTCAGGGACGCCCTAGGCCCCGGGAACAAACCTTTGCCTTCGTACGGATTCGAACCCGTGACCATTGGTACGACAGTCCAGTGCGCTGCCACTCGACCACCGCGTCCCGTAATCTCAGTGTAACTTGTGTTCACAAAATATCTTACGAAAATCAAATATCTATTATATGACATTCAAAGAAATGTAAACGAAAAACGTATTTATACTATTAAACTTGTATTTATATAGACGTTGATTAAAGATGCGTGAAAAGAATATAAAGCACTTAATACTTTTTTTTTATTTTTCTTTTTTTAATGCATGATTTTTCGCCCAACAAATATTTATTTTCTTTTTTATAAATCGTATAAATTTTTTTTAAAATTAATTCTTACTAAATTAGACATAAGGACAAGAACTAAAGGCCATAATTTATATTGACAGTTATTGAAAATTAATTTTCTTTCTTTCTAAAACAATCATCTCGTATTGTAAGGGGTACAAAATGACATCTTATTTATATTTAGTCTAGAACAACGGTGGCCAAATGGCGGCTCGCGAACAATATATGAAATAAACAAATATTCATTTGAAATGTATAATATAAAAAACTAATAAATTTTGTTTTTAAAAATGTATAAATAAATCTTTACCAACGCAAAGGTTCTAAAGTAATTACGACTAGATCTAAAGAAAGAAACATCAAGCTAGCAGAGTTAATGTCTGAAATGTGTCAGCAGAAGACACTGCTTTCTGTTTCAGCAAAGAAAGTGTCACTTCAACCGAGTCAAGTTATGCATTCATTTGGAATATTTCTCGTGCTAAACGACCTTATTTAGGTGGGGACTTCCTTAAGAAGAACATCAAGGACGAAATTTTAATAGCAGATCCAAATAGTTCCAGACTTCGAATACTGGTAGCACGAATTCCAATGTCACGCCACATCACTGAGTGACGTATAGCAGACATTAACGCCGATATTGAAAGAAAAATAAGTAACTATTAAAGAACTGTGTAGCATTCAGTTTGTCTCTTGATGAATCAACAGATATTCAAGATACGCCACAATCGGCGGTGTTACTTTGTACTGTTTCATTAGACGTGGCTATAAGAGAGGAGCTACCACTCTCACATGCCAGAAGTGAAATATCCTTAACTTAAAAAGCTAGTTTCAGACTTACATCCCTTTTCTGTGTAACCTACTAATGTACTGCACAAATCAAATCAAAGCACCGAGCAGTAAATAGCAACCAGCCTTCGAAAAACCTTATTCG